>JAJOOR010006182.1:0-47477 GCA_036250505.1 Solanum acaule | reverse complement strand
TAATAACATAATCAACATCAATATAAACAATTGACATATTCCCTTCATAGCCTTCAAGGCTTTATTCAAAGACTCAACCCTAATTTCATAGAAATTATACATAACCTAGGGTAGAATCATCATACAAACAGGAATTACATATCATCACATTCAGTTCATAGCCTTCAATCAATATCCAACACAAACTAGGGTTAGAATTAGGAAAAGGAGGAAAAACATGGGTCTCATGGGGAATTCTTCATGAAACCACCAATACAACATAAATTCATCCATAAGTGTTCATAAAACATCAATCAAAGTCAGTTTATAACATCAATTTCACTTTAGAAAGAAGACCCACGTTTTTGGATTGAAACCTAAAAATTGGAGATTTTGAAATTCATCTTGAAGGGGCCTCTTGGGGTAAGGGATTCCAAGAGTGATAAGAAACCATACCTTATTGAGGAATTAACCACAAAAATCCGAGTTGAAACCTTGGAGAGTTGGTCTTCTTATCGAAGCTTCAATCTTCTTCAATGGAATTCTTGAGAAGAGAGAGAGAGTAGAGAGAAGGAGGAACTTTAGGTTTAGATCTTTGGGGTTTTGTGTTTGAGTGATAAAAGTGAGGTAAAGTGACTTAAAATCATTATATACACGTCCCCTAAAGTACCCTAAATACCCCTCACTTAGTTGGACTCTTTAATGAAGTAAAACTCGATTTCTGAATTTCTGCATTTTCGTTGCAGAACAAGTCCGCGACGTGGGGCTGTTCCCTGAAGATATTAGGAATTAAATTTCGAGACAGTAGAGTCCGCGACACGACCGCGTCGCGAACAAGATTTTTTCTCCTTGGGGGAGCAAGGAAGCGACGCGCACTTCTTCCCACCAAGGGCAATTTGCAAGCTGCCTTGGCAGCTTGCTTGGCCAAGGTTGGGGTCCTCTTCGGTTCCCCTTAGGGTGGCCCCGGGGCGTTGTATTCAAACATTTTGACCCTATAAATATAAATTTACCTGATTTAAACCTTTTGACAAGATTATACCATCATACGACACTCCCAAACCTGCCCAAAACCTAAGGACACACTTAGACACATTCTTCTCTAGTTTACGGTCTTCTTGGTCGTTTCTTGACCATTAGACTTTTACTCTTCCAAACCAAGTCAATTGCATTAATTTAGGTTTAGAAACATCATTTTAACTACTTTTAGGTCATTATTCGTAAGGTGAGGATCTAATTTAAGTCATAGAATTTCCGGGGTGTTAGAAAGTCAAATAGAAGTTTTCCTCCCCCTTCCCCTCTAAAGAGACACACTGGCATTTCCATCAATGACCCTTTTGAGGCTCCCCGTAGTCAGCAATCTACCACCCCACAAGCATCTACCCAAGAAAGGGTATAACCCGAAAAGGGGGTGGTGAGGAACTTGACTGTGATTAGGTCAAAGATGGTGCAACCATCCTTTGTACAAGCAACTACTTCCAGAGTCCTCTTAGTTATCGGCCCAAGAGGCCTCAATAGGCTCAAAGTTACTGGAGAGAGGACCATTATTGAGGAGAGATGACTCTCCATAGATGGAGTCATGAGCAACTACCCAGCTACCAGGAATACTATACAATTTAACAAGTTGGACGGGTTCAACATGCCAAGGAACCCCTACATTCCTTCTTGGGTATGGGAGTTTTACATATCATATGCTCAGTTCTTCCCAAAGAAGTGGAATGGCACAGTTTGGAAGCCACTTAAAGACATGGAGGTGCGCGACAAGATGGTACAATGCGATGTAGGATCAATAAACACTACACCGAGGATACCAACATTTAAGTCAAATATGTACTCACTAAGGATGCGACATGACATAGACTCCTTGAAAGGGTGGCTGGCCCCTTTGATTTATTATTTTTCTATATCCTGGGTGGTTGATGGTGCCCGGATTAAGAAGAAGGATTTAAACGTGGTAGAGAGATACTAGTTTGGCTTCATCAAGGACTATATGATGCCATCGCAAAATGAGTTTGTCCTTTGATATGAAAAGGCAGTCTTGGTAGGCACGATCATCAATAGAGAGCACATACATATGGGTGTGATTATAGCTATTGAGATACTATTGAGGGCTAGGTAGGAGTATACCTCTCTCCCATTTTCGGTACTTATTATGTACTTGTGTGAGAGGGAAGGAGTCCTCTTGAGAGAGTCTATAGATGTGAAGATCACAACTGCCTCCTCTAGTTATATCAGATATATTCAGGCTGAGTGCCTGCAGGATGATATATCTAGGAGGAATCCACCACCACCACCAAACACGACGACCGTGGTTGATCCTACCACACTAGTGGCTGAGGCTAGCACACTTAATCCTTTTGTGGAGCAAGCAGGTATTTCTTTAACTATACCTCTGATGCTTATCGTGACCAACAACAGTATCCTACGATATGAGTGTCTACGATCGTCGATAATATAGTAACCCAACCGAGGGTTGTGGTCGTGTCCCAAGGGAGTGTTTTTTTTTTAGAATTAATAACCAATTATCATTTCATTCAAATTAATCGTAGTTAAAGACATTGTAAATTAAAGGGGGTGACACCAAAGTGTCAAATATCAAAGGGGGTTTTGTAACTAGTACTAAAACAACAATATCAACAAGAAAATCATGTATGGGGAAAGGTTCTTGGGATGTGACCGCAATACAAGTTGAGATAAATTGTTGGGTACATGCTTTCGATTGGAGATTTGCAAAATAATAGTGATTAGGCTAAGCTTTAAATGGAAATAAGTTCCCTCTCGGGCAACTTACCTCGTCCCAAATGCGTTCCTCTCGGACAACTTATCCCGTTCAAAATGCGTTCCTCTCGGACACCTATTTGCCGCATAAAGACCAGCCTACGCCTTACCCCACTCACTCTCTCGAGCTGAGTGTTAGGATATGGGACTAGGGCTCACCCTCTCGGGCTGAACCTCATGTCGACTCACTCATTAGGCCATCAGTCTAGTTGTTTTGGTTTCGCGACCTCCATCTCAGGCAAGTCGAAAACACATGGGTGGCTTTATATTTGCAACTACAAACCCTTTAGATTAAACCACAACCACTAGGTGAAATCATCATTACAATACATCTAACCTATCATCAAGCAAGACCCAACAAGAATATCAACCCATATTTGCTAAATCACACCCCAAGAATGGGGGATTTAGCCACACATCAAGAAATAAGAAATTATACCTAACATGATAGTGAAATCAACTGGGTACAAGAAATTAAACCTTCAATTAAGCAAAGGAAAGTGAATAGAGAAGACCCACTTCCAACTTGGGGAAGAAGAACTCCTTTCTTCAAGTCTCCACAAAACCCTCTCCAAACTTGAGAGAAAAATATCAGCTAGAATATGTTCTAAAGTGAAGAATTTCTATATTAAAAATGTTTCACTCTCCCTATATACATAATTCTAAACAGTATTTATAGTCTTCACAGATTGTGCTGCAGAGGATTGTTCAGCAACTTTAGTCGAGATCTCTGATGAACTCGGCGATCCGCCTTTTGGTCAGCTCATCGCCATCAGTGTCTTGCCTTTTGCTTCCTTGCATTCTGGATCATTGGACGGTATAGTACTGCTTTGTGGAACTGATCGGTGACTCATCGACTGCTCCTTTCCTCGCCTTTTGATCCATTTCTTTCAAGGCTTCGTGTACTGTAACGAAGGGCGGTTCATGTCGTTTCGGCGACTCACCAAGTGAAACTTGGCGATTCACAAGATTCCATTTCTTGTTCTTTTCAGCCCTATTTACTCCGTTTTACGCCTACGTGTCCATGCTCCACTAAAACTCAAATACCTGAAACTTCAGCATTTTAATCAGGTATTGAGATAAAACAAGCATTCAAGGACACTATTTCCATTAAAATAAAGCCCTAAATGAGTCCAATATGTGGACTCATCAACCTCCTGCTCATGTTACTGCTAGTGCTTTTGTATCTTCTGCTGCTATTATTGTGAGACCTTTTCCTACTCCTATTGCCCATCCCCTATTGACCTAGGTAATAATTTATCAGATGAATAGCCTTGCCCGATCAACATATGTTAAAATCGCCCAGGTTGAGATAGACATACCTAAGATCATTGATTGGGCTATTGAGAAGCCATTTGCTTCACAGAGAGAGACATAGTGAATATGTATGAGGGGTTAGTCGAGGGACATGGTGTGTGTAACATCTTGCAATTTGAAATAACTATGAAGAAGCTTATAATTGGAAATAGTCATTTTTGGAAAGAATTCAAAATCTGGAAATTTAGGTAAGTATGGAAAAAGTGAGTTTTTGGTCAACTACAAATAGTCATAAATCCTAGCTCAGGATGAGTTAGGTGTATTTCCAGTTATTTTTGGAAATATCTTGGGATGATCTTTCCAACGCCGCTGAGTTTGCTCGATTCCGAGTTCGTATGAGTGAGTTATGCCCTTTGGAAGTTGGGCTGTTGGCATAGGGAAGTTCATCCGAATTTTTTTAAGGGTAGTTTGGTCTTTTCCCTAACCATTTCTTTTGGTTATATTAAGGGTCTAAGCTGATTTTATATCACTTTTCCCTTTTTAAAAGTGAGAGTTAGGGCTTTTGAGAGAAGAGAGAAAGAAGAGGAGAAAGAGAAGAAGAAGCAAGGTTCGTTAAGATCGTCGTGGATTTTCATCGGGGGTGATCCCTATTGAGGTATGTGATTTTAATTAGTGTTGGGTTGGTTCAGTTCCTCCACACGCCAAACTTGTTTCAATTATTCCGGGAAAAAGAATGGTTGTGTTTTGTTGAATTCTTGTGGGTGTGTTGTTGAAGTTTCTTGTTGATTTGGTACATGTTTCCGGGTGTAATTTCAAGTTGAATCTATTGTATATTAAGGTTTTTAATGATTATGAGTGTTTGGGGAAAGAACCTTTGATGTTGAGAGGGTTTAGAGTTGGAGAAACTAAGGAGAAAGGTCGTTTTTTTCGGGGGAAAAGGGTGGGGCGTCGTGCCAGCCAGCGCCCCCTAACAGGGACTCTGAAGTTCTCCCCTTGTGGTGGCGCGCCATGCAGTGCGTCCCATCAGCCCCTCTAAAATTCGAGGGTTGGCGCCCCGCTCCTCTCAGAGCACCAGGGACACCAATTCTCCCCTTTCATTCCCCACTTTTTTGTACGTGTTCCTTGGTAATGTACCTATGTTTTCTAGTTGATTTCAATACTCTAAGGTACATCTAGACCTCACGAACTCATCCATAAACGTGAGATCATGAACCTTGAATCCATAATCCAATTCAAGGAGAGTTAGGATCCAAGTCAAGTCTAGAAGTTAAGAAGCAAGTCAAGCAAGTCTTTAAAGTTTTTCAAGAGTCTTTATTGAACGTTTTAATTTCGTTTTAAGGCTCAAGTTTCAAGTTAAGTAAAAAGTATAGAGTTGAGTTCATTTCTCAAAAGTTATTAGGGAACTAAGTATTCCTAAAGAAATTTATAAATGTTTTCACATTTGAGCAAGAAAGGGAACATAGATTCCAAGAGAGATTTTAAGCTAAAATTTGAGTAATTATCTCAAACCAAAGAAAGAAGTTTGTTTTTAAAACATATGAGCTAAAGTATATTTTGGCAGTAGTATTGAGCACCGAATTGGGGACGCGAGTTCATATTAACTCAACTCTCCATAAGAACTATGTAGCCAACATGGGATTTAACTGGTCATACTTTTTAGATGATCACGTAAGTTAAGCTAGTGGATCCACTAAGTTAAGTAGTTCTATATGACGGCAAAGTATAGGAAAGTCTGGCAGCATGATGGTAAAAATGTTGTATCACCACTTAGGCTCATAGTGGTGGTTGTTGGTTAGAGAAACTCCCACAGTAGTAATTGCATGGTTCCTCAAGGGGTTCTGCTTAGTATGAATGGGGGTATGAGACTTCATTTATGCATTGCACAAGTAGACTTTGAGAGGGAGCATGGTATATTTTTATGATATTATGATTATGATTTTGACGTCATGTTTTAAATAGTTTCCTTTTCTTTATATTGCATTTGTTTTAAACTGCTTTATAATGAAATGCGTCTAGTTAAGTAATCATGAGTTAAGAAGAGCCAAGGTAAGTGTTTCTTTCATAATCTCTTCCAAGCTTAAGTTGTTTGTTAGCTTTCCAACTCGCATTCAAGTACATTTAATGTACTGATGCCAGTTGGCCTGCATCTTATTATGATGCAGACACAGGTAACCAGGATTAGCATCCAGCACGCTATTGATCCAGTTGAGCACTCCAGAGTCAGTGGTGAGCCTCTTTGCATTTCGGAAGATTCTGTTATTTCGTTTTCCTAGTTTGGCTTTATTAGGATGTTACGGGGTCTATCCCAGCATCCATCTCAGTGTTATAAAGGCTTCAGAGACAGTCAATCAGTTAGTATTGAGTCTCTCATCTTGCATTTATAAATATTCTATTTGAGACACAAGTTGCCTTTTTGGCCAGATTTTATCATTTAAGTTGTTTTATGATATTTTATTGCATCGAGCTATTCTGTTGAGTTAAGTCTTCCGCTGAGTTAAGTAAGCCAGGCCAAGGGTTCACTTAGGGCTAGCAATGGTCTTTGAGTGCCGGCCACGTCCAGGGTGTAGGCTCGTGGCGTGACAGTGTGAGGTTTGATACACTCAAATTACACCTTCATAAAGAAGTATAAGCGATTGTTCTCAAATAAATAACCCAACTTATAGGTTGGGGTCGATCCCACGATGAATATGGTTTAGACTTAAACTTAACTCACTATTCTATATGTTTAGTCAAATTATTTCCAAGGAAAGTAAACATGAGGGATTTTGTAACTAAGTAATATATTTGAATGCTTGAGTAACAAATAAACATAACTTAAACTTTGAGTTATCAATATGAGAAAGAAACTAGGGTATGTGTGTTCCTCACAAGTTCTTAACGCAGTAATCCTAACAATAGTAATCATTTCATAGTGTTTTGCATGCAAAGTTTGTAAGTTAGGTATCCCTAAATGATTGGTCCTAAAAGCTGGGAATTTCACCACGCACCTTGTTCGGGCGATGGGTGTATGCTTTACTAACCCTTACCTTTTACCCCAAATTAGTCATCATAGAGATGTATGGCTTAGTTTTCACCCTCACTCCAATTGACATTAGACTATTATATATTATCCACTAAATCTCCATTGTTTAATCCTTTTCTCCTTCACTACCTCCTTGGTCCGGCAAGTAGAAACGGGGCGAGTTCTAACGTTTGCAACCGTTAAAAAGACTCCTAAGCGAAGGGATTAACAATGTAACTAGTGCCCTCACTTCAATAGAAATCCATTTTTCACACAATAGATATGAATTTTGATTTTAAGGATTCATTCAACGCTCTTGCTTAGAAGTGACTTCAAATACAGTTAGTGCTCAATACCATAGGCTTGCCCTTATTTTCATTGCATAGACTCTCCAAACTAATCACTAGGATTACTATAGGGCTTTCTTAGCTTGTAACGTAGGCTCAGGGTTAGGTATGGTATATTTGGGTACTGTTTAGTGACTTTCTGCCCTCTTTGACATTACATTGGCTTTTTACCTCTTTTCTCAACCAATTCTCGACATATTTTTAATTTCTGCTCTTTTCCTTGACTCTTTTCAAGACATATGTTGTTTTGCATTTATTGTTCTTATTTTAACATTCTTCTTCTTTCTTTGTTTTATTCAGCATCTTTTTCATTGCTCTTTTTGTTTCTTTTGACTTCAACCATATCTTTTTCTTTCTTTTTGTTTCTTCTACACCAAACTCTTTTCATACCTATTTTCTTTCGGTTTCCTTTTTCATAGCCACCCTCAACTTATGTATTTTGTATGAGTTGAGGTGCACAATATCCGATGTCAGACTATGGCCAATATAAGGTAACCTTTTTGAATTAGCCACCCTCAACTTAGGTTGCACATGACCAAGGAGGGACCGGGGTCAACCCAATTATTTTAGGGAAGGTGGATTAGGTGTATTGAAAGAAATGGTCTACATTAGGCTCAAACATTTGGATCAAAGGAAATATTTATTTCTTTTGGTTGACTTTTTAGGCTTAAGTGGACTTATATGAAGGAGGGCCTATGATCATTTCCCATCTTCTAGCCTTTATTATCTTAGTAGGACCAACGGGGGAAGTTCTAGATTGGTAGATACTGTATGAACATTCAAACTTCTCTCACACACACCTGGCACATTGTTCCATTATTAGATTATTGAATGACCCAGTTCAAGTTTTAGCTTAAGTTATGCTATCCTACCAGTTCCTTATCATGTCATATAAAGATCCAACACATTCAACCTATAAATCTAGCACATTTCAATTTTTTTGGACGGGTATGAATTTTATGCTCTTTATGCCATCATTCTTTCATTCTTCTACTTACTTCTACACATACAATCCTAAACATGTCAGTTGAACATAAAAGTAAACAGTCCCTTGGGGAAGAAGAACATAGGCAAAAAACCCCAGAGAAGGATTATGAGTTAGGTTACTCAGACTTCACCCTATCACTCAAAATTCATTTACTCCAAATTTGATATGCTCAAATTACACCTCCCTAAAGAAGTATAAGTGATCATTGTCAAATAAAGAACCCAACTTGTAGGTTGGGGTCGATCCCATGAGGAATATGGTTTAGACTTAAACTTAACTCACTATTATATCCATTTAGTCAAATTATTTCCAAGGAAAGTAAACATGGGGGATTTTGTAACTAAGTAACAGATTTGAATGCTTGAGTAACAAGTAAACATAATTTAAACTTTGAGTTATCAAGATGAGAAAGAAACTAGGGTATATGTGTTCCCCATAAGGTCTTAACATAGTAATCCTAACAATAGTAAGCCTTTCCTATTGTTTTACATGCAATGTTTGTAAGTTAAGTATCCCTGAGTGATTGGTCCTCCAAAAAGGGAATTTCACCACGCACCTTGGTCCGGCTATGGGTGTATGCTTTACTAACCCTTACCTTTTACCCCATATTAGTCATCATATGTCATGACCTGATGCTAGACCCCAAAAGCGACATGGCGTACTCGACCCCGAAGGGGTCTAATACAAGCCTCTTAGCATTCATAACATTTGACATATAGAAATAGTGCAGAATTAAAACTTTATTTAAAATCAAAATATCAAAAAATTCATTTATAAAGCAGCGGAATACTAAAGTGTCACATGGCCATCTTACACAAACTTTTACAAGATAGGGTCACGGCCCTTTACAATCGAAGTCTTAACAAAAGTCATAAAACATAAAAGAACTAGAAGAAATAAAAACCCTTGTCCTCGATCTATGAGGACATACCAAGTCTTGGAGGAAAACACTATCCAAGCACTTCAATCCTAGTTAGAACCTATCACTTGCCGGAACCTACACTTGTAATAAAATAAGAGAAATATGGGTTAGCACACAAAAATATACTAAGTATGATGACCATGCAAAAACATGCTAAAAAGGGACATTTTGTTGAAAGTCATGCTTTTATGCCATTTTAGTAAAACTTCATGAACATTGATACAAGAGGCACAATATAAGTCACAACTAATATACAAAGTCACATATTTAATATTTAGTCAAAATCATACATAACCCTTTACCTTCACCTTGCTTTCACCTCGAGCAACCCTCAAGTTATACCTTGTGCAATGTATGGATATTGTCCCATACCACCACCCACACTAAGGTACCACCTTAAGGTCACTATAAGTGAACTTACCATTCACCCTTTCCACCTTTACACAATAGAGCATTTAAGAGACATAAGCATTACATGAATCACATCATCACATTTAGACCCACATCTAAGACAACTCTAAGTCATACTTGTGCAATGTGCAAGTAGCATCCCATACTACTACTCACACTAAGTACTCCTTTGAAGTCACCGTAGACAAGGAACATTCATTCACAATAGTCATGACAACGAAGTAACTCTTATTACCATCCAAGTATAGCATGCATCTTTACATTTAAGCATTTAAGCATTTAAGCCAACATTCTTCATTAAGTTCATTAAGGACACATTCATGCATTTAGAGGACTTTCACACATTAGACATTAAGGCTTAGAGAACTCACTATGGCCCTCTCAAAGCCTGCTCGTGCAATGCATAGATGACATCCCATACTACCACCTACACTTCATAGAACCTCTCAAGAAACCATAATACACATCTCACATGATGGGAATAGGCATTAACTGACATAGACCATGAGAGCTAAATCATGGAATTCGGTGTCATGTAACCCTACACCGTGGAAGGTGTTCTACTTGCCTAGGGTAGAACTAGTACACATCCTATGTAGGCACATAGTTAGGGGATAAGAAATATGTTCATTGGACTCTAGCCTAACATTGGGAGAGCCAGCATCTTAGCCATATCCACTCGGTGCTTAGCCTCCATTCCCACAGAGTAGTTTCATTTACATTAATGTACTTGAGAAGGCCACCAACTTAGGCCTACCGACCCAAAGTACTTTTACGAAGAAGGACCACCACTAATAGGCCTACCGTTCAAGGTACATTAAGGATAACTCATTGATCTTTCTAGAGAGAGCCACCACCATTAGGTCTACCATCTCTAGGTTCATCATTTCACACAAGAATGAGGCCACCACCATTAGGTCTACCGCTTCAAGGTTTCACTTTCACATTGGGTCCTAGACTCATCATAAATGGCCACCAAGCCTAGGTCTACTAGTTCAAGACATAGCCTAAAATACCTCATTAGTCAAATATAGAAAGGCTACCATCACTAGGTCTGCCATTCAAAACATTAAGACATCAAGTCAAGCTACATTCATTATTCAAGAGGAGGATGCGTAAGCCTACCAAGTCAAGAGATCACATTCAACATAGCTTTAATTTATCAAGAAGAAGACACCTATGTCTACCAATTCATGATACAACATTACATTATAGCAATGCTTCACATTCTATTATCAACATTCATGAGTGTTAAGAGAAAACATACTTTCAATCACAACACATTTACATTCACATGTACTATATCATGATAATACTTTAACTCATCAAACAATGCCTTCAAGGCCATGATCACAATGTACATAGTAAGTAAGCATCTCCACCTTTCAAGTGGATCAACAATTCAAGCACAATTTTACATTAACATGAAATTAGGTCATCAATTTCCCTTTCAAGGCCATAATCACAAATCCTCAATTCACCAACAAATTGCCATAATTAGGCATATATAATGATACAATTCAACAATTTAAATCAATCTAGGCATAATCCATCAACATTCGTTCATAATAAACAAACCCACTTCATTAGTCACAATTTAGGAATTGAGAGAAATCATGGGTTCATAGAGTATTCTCATATTAAATCATCAATTAAACATCAATACAATCATAATTTATCATTTGAAAACGTTTGGTGCAAGAAACCATGAGATTGAGTGAAACTTTGGGTTTTTGTGAAACTTGTAAACCTTGAAATCTTCTCTGAAATTGACTCTAGGTTGAAAACTAACCCTATACGAAGGATCACCATACCTTAATAGATGAATTCCACATAAATAAACCCAATTAGCCTTCCTCTTCAAGCCCTAAGTCTTCTTCTTCTCTTGGTGTTGAATGGAGTTCTTAGAGAGAAGATATTTTGAGAGGGAGGGTTTTGATATGGGGAAAGTGAATAATGAAAAATTAAAATAGGATATTAATGTTTTAATACTCTTAAAATACCTAACTACACTTAAAATAACAGTCCACACACTAATTAGGACTTGGGGTGAATTTACCAACTCACTCTTAGCTTGGCCGTGTCCCTTGACAGATTACAGGCATGGTTCACGAGACTTGCACTTGGGGGCCATGACCCACGGAGGCCATCCACGGGGTGTGGATGAACCTATGGGGCACGGCCCCATTACGTGGTTCACCATAATTTGGGTAGATTGGTGGTTTCCTTGGGGTCTTGGGGTTAGACTTAGGATCCTCCTCAAGGATCCCTAGGATGGTCCATGGGGAGTCGTACCTTGATGTTTGACCCCTAAACACCTCAACCAAGACTCGGGACAACATCAAACCTCACACCAAACTTAAACACACACACGTTAGACTCTAGTATCACTAGTTCATTTTTAGGGTCATTACATCAATGTATGACTTTGTTTTCACCCTCACTCCAATTGAAATTAGACTATTAGATAGCATCCACTAAATCTCTGTTGTTTAATCCTTTTCTCATTCACTACCTCCTTGGTCTGGCAAGTAGAAACGAGGTAAGTTCCAACGTTTGCAACCGTTAAAAAGACTTCTAAGCAAAATGATTAACAATAGTTGCTTAAACTCTATTCAAGAATTACTTAATTATTATTCATACTTTGTAAATTTCTCATGGTTCCCACAACCCTAGTTGTGGATTTATCTACTCATGCTTGAGAATTCACAATTCATAATTAAAAAGGTTCTAATAACACTTCTGGAGGAACATCAAACCTCATTGCCACATAGGGCGTCACAATAGATAAAATAGCACGGGGATCCAACAAGGCATACACATTAATAAGAAAGACTTTTAACATACCGATCACTACATCCGGGGAGCTGTCTTGGGCACCTCAGGTTTCGAGAGCGCAGAAGTAGTTTTGCTTTGGAGCATTTGAGTTTGAACAACTAGGAGGAGCTTGTTTGTTCTCTCTGCATTGAACCTTAAGAATCAGACAATCTCTCATTTTGTGACCACTCTTCCCACAGTTAAAGCAACAATCCATGCCAACTAGGGTCTTACCATCATGCTTCCTTCCACACTTCACACAAGTAGACCAAGCTACATACGAACCACTACCATTACCTCCTTGAGGTTTAAGGTTGGACACCCTATCCTTGTTAACCCTTGGAGGAGCACTAGAGGAAACTTGTTTGGAAAATCTTTGTCTAAACCTTGGTTGACCTTGTCATCAGACCTAGCATTGGAAAAGTTCCCATCATCGGTTCTAGCTCTTTTCACCTCCCTATTCTTTTCTTTAAGTTTCTCATCCTCCATTTATTAGGCATACACCATGAGACGTGAAATATCCATATCTTGCACAAGAATTATCGTTCGGCATTCTTTGACTACCGTGTCGGAAACACACATCACAAACTTATTCATCTTAGCCTTTGAATCCGCCACTATAGTTGGAGCATACTTGGATAGTTGAGTGAACTTTAGAGCATATTCCTTCACACTCATACCTCCTTGACGAAGGTTAAAGAACTCTTGCATCTTAGCCTCCCTCAGCTCTAGGGGAAAAAACCTATCAAGAAACGCCGATTTAAACAATTCCCACTCTATGGGACCTGCTCCCATCGCCTACTTTCCTTCAATTAATTATACCACACTTGAGCAACACCTTTCAATTGGTAAGCAGCTAACTCCTCTTTCTCTACCGAAGTGATCCCCATAATAGAAAGAACTTTATAAACCTCATACACAAATTCTTGAGGATCCTCCTCCACCTTGGAGCCATGAAATTCTGAGGGGTTCATTCTTGCAAAATCCCTCACTCTTGAAGCTGCCAAATTCACATTAGGGTTCACGTGATCAATCACCTTTGTATTAGCTTGAGCTGCAAAAGCTTGGGCTAAAATTTGACAAGCTAACCTAACCTCTGCATTCGTCATGCCCAAAAGATCAATCGAAGCTTGAGGAGCTAGAGGATGAGATCCTTCATTCACATTGTCTTTCTCAACCCTTCTTGCAAATGCCTTTTGAGTATTCATCTCCTGTAGACCATCGAGTAAGGATTAGAAGAAAGACATTATAGAGTTAAACTCTATCGCATGACTTAAGAGTAATGAAAAAGGTGGAATTTCCTAAACATCTTATAGCTTCTCATTCATCAATGTGGCGCACTTTACACTCATGAACAAGACTCTACTAGATGTGGCTTATGAGACATAATCCTATAATTGTTTTAAACATTGTGCTCTGATTACCAAGTTTGTCACGACCCAGGGGTATGACCTAAATGTAACATGGCGTATAGAACCCCTAAAGAGTCCGTACAAGCCACTTAGTATATCATAACATAAGCAATAGAACAATAAGAGTAAAAATGAACTTCAAGTCTAAAATTTTCATAAAAGAAAAATGGAAGTCAAGAATCTACGTCTCAACATAGTTGTAACGACGCTAAAAATGAACTAATAAAACAAGAGCCTAACGTCTTTGCGTTTGAGTTGGTGTGAGGTTTGATGTTTTTGTATGTTGTCCTGAGCTTTAGTTAAGGGGTTTAGGGGTCAAACGTCAAGGTACGACTCCCCAAGTACCATCCTAAGGGTCCTTGAGGAGGACACTAAGTTTATGCCCCCACGACCCCTTGAAACTAGAAAGTTGGCCAAAAGGGGGTGACCTACGAAAGGGGTCCACACCCTGTAGGTGCATCCATGCCCCGTGGATGGCCTCCGTAGGTCAAGACCCTCAAAGGAAAGTATCTGATCCAAACCAAAAATAGACAGTATGGTCCCGTAAATCCATCCATGGTCCGTGGATTGTGACTCATGGATTGGACATGCAATCTATATTTTTGGCTCGGACAAGTGAGGGGTGAATTGGTAAATTCACCCCAAGTCTTTTAAAGTGCATGGACGGTTATTTTATGTGTATTAAGGTATTTTAAGAGTATTAAAACATTAATATACTATTTTTAGGTTAGTTATTCATATTTCCCCAAATCAAAACCCTTCACTCCTAAAAAGTTCACTCTAGAAACTCCATTGGAGATCAAGGTCAAGTTCAAGCTAGGGTTGGGGATTTCAAGGCGTTTCTTCTTCAATTTCATGAGATTATTCAAGTATAAGGTATGGTTATCCTTCATCTAGGGTTAGCTTTCACCCTAGAGTCAATTTCAAAGAAGTTTCAAAGTGATTTCAAGTTCATGAAAAACCGTAGGTTTTACTCAATCTCATTGGTTCTTGCATCAAATGTTTTCAAATGATAAACTATGATTATATTGATGTTTAATTGATGATTTAAGATTATTTTACTCTATGACCCCGTGATTTCTCTCAATTTCTAAATTGTGACTTATGAAATGGGTCTATTGATTATGAATGAATAATGGTGGATTTATTCTTAGATTAATTTAGATTATTGAATTGTATCATCATCTATGCCAAATTATGTTGAATTGTTGGTGAATTGAGGATTTGTGATCATAGCCTTGAAAGGGCAAGTTTGTCCTAATTACTTGATGTATTAGAATTGTGATTGAATTGTTGATCCACTTGAAAGATAGAGGTATTTACTTCTTATGTATGTTGTGATCATGGCCTTGAAGAGATAGTGTGAGGAATTGAAGTATTATCATGATGTTATATATATGAATGTGATATGATGTATGTGTGTGTGTTTTAAATAGATGAATGATGATCATGTCTAGAAGTTAATTGTGTTAGGATTGGAGGTTGTCTCTCTATTAACACAGTTGAATGAATAATGAATGACGTTCAATGATAATGTTAATGAGGAAGTACTTATTGAAAAGCTATTCTCAATTGTACTCTAATGAATGATAATGATGTGTTGATTAAAATGATATTCTTGATCTTACACTAATGAACGATAATGGGATTCTTAGATGAAAGTCTATTCTCATCTTTGAATCTATGAGCAATCATATGAATGAATGTTGGGTGGAGATAGATGCCCTCACGTGAGTTGAGGCGAGGTGTCTAGTAACAATATCTTATCGCTTAAAGTGATGAAATGTAAAATACTCTATGGGAATGTAGGCTAAGCACCCATAGGATATTGAATGAGATGGAAGCTCTCACGTTAGTTAAGGCGGCGTTTCTAGTAGCAATCTCTTGTGATGGATGCGCTCACGTGAGTTGAGGCGGGGTATCTAGTAGCAATATCCGTATCCCTTAACTATGTGCCCATATTGGTCTAGCTAGTGAATCCACTTAATATAAATATCGGTTTACCTTAGGCAAGTAGACCAACCCTTTCGATGTGGGATAGTACATTGAATTCCATGATCTAGCTCTCATAGTCTATGTCGGTTAAACACTTATTCCCATCATGTGAGATGTGCATTATAGTTTCTTGAGGAGTTCTATGAAGTGTGGGTAATAGTATGGGATGCTATCCATACATGACACAAGTAGACTTCAAGAGGGCTATAGTGAGTTCTCTAAATCTTAATGACTATTATATGAAAGCCTTTTAAATAAAGTTATTAAAGAATGTTGACTCTTAAATGCTTAATGTAATGATGCATGTTATACTTGAATGATATTATGAGTTACTTCCTTATTATAACTTATTGTATTTGAATGTGCCTTGCCTATGGTGACTTCAAAGGAGTACTTAGTGTGAGTAGTATTATGGGATGCTACTTGCACATTGCACAAGTATGACTTAGGGGCCATCTTAGGTTATGGTCCTTACGTGATGAAATGACTTGTTAATGGTTTAGGTCTCTTGTGTATGTGTATTATTAGAAATGGAAAGGTTGAATGGTAAGTTCACTTTTGGTGACTTTAATGTGGTACCTTGGTGTGGATGGTGGTATGGGACGCTATCCATACATTGCACAAGGTATAGCATGAGGGTTACTTGAGGTGAAGGTTATATGTGAAGGCGAAGAGTTACATGTTGATATTGTTCAAGTGTGATGTTATGACTTGTGTGATGATTATATTTGTCTTTGATGTCTCTTATGATATTGTTCATGATATTTCTAAAAAGTGGCATAATGCATGGTTTCCAACAAAAATGTCCCTTTTTAAAGCATGTTTTTGCATGGTCATCATACTTGGTACATTTTTGTGTGCTAACCCATATTTCTCTTATTTTTACTACAAGTGTAGGTTCCAGCAAGCGATTGATTCTAGCTAGGGTTTGAAGTGTTTGGATAGAATTTCCTCCAAGACTTGGCATGTCCTCATGGATTCTAGGACAAGAACTCTTATGTTTCATTTCTTTATGTAATAGACATTTAGTAGTTTTTCTTCGATTGAAAAGGGCCGTAACCCTATCTAGTTAAAGTTTTGTCTAAGATGGCCATGTGAGGCCTTAGTATTTCGCTGCTTATTGAATGTCTTTAGATTGTATGGTTTTTAAATAAAAAGTTTATAATTTTGTACTATTTCGATTACCAATGCGATGAATGAATGTTATGAGGCTTTTATAAGACCCCTTCGAGGTCGAGTACGCCGTGTTACTACTAGAGTATGCTCTCGGGTCGTGAAAAACATGGTATCAGAGTATAAGGTTTTGGGAATGGTTTTTAGGATTGATGTCTCACAAGACACGTCTAGTAGAGTCTTGTTCATCGGTGTGAGTCGTGACACATCTATGAGCAAGAGGCTATAGGATGTTAGAAAGTTATACTTCTTTCATATTTTTGAAGTCGTGCCTTAGAGTTTAGCTTTATAGATGTCCTTTTCCTAATCCTTCTCTTGTGTTTATAGGATATGAATACATGGGCTACCCAAAGAGGGCGGAAGAGGAGAATGTGGATGGGGTAGTTCCTCCCCAAAGTCTTCAAGGTGACAAGTTCCTCTAGGCAATCAAGAGAATTAAGTTTCGGTGGATCCCCCGGACATGACTGATGAGGAGATTAGGCTTGCTTTTCTAACCTTAGCCCAAGTTATGATGGCTCAAGTGAATTGGGATGTGGCGCCTAAGGTGAATGCCAATGAGAGTACCATGGCCTCAAGATTGAGAGACTTTGTGAGGATGAATCCTCCTATTTTCCTTGGCTCTATAGTAGGAGAGGATCCCCAAGAATTCTTGGATTAAGTGTATAAGATAGTCAATGCTATTGGAGTATCTTCTAGGGAGAAAGTAAAGTTGGCTTCCTATCAATTGAAAGATGTGTCCCAAGTGTGGTTCACTCAATGGAAGAGAAATAGGCCTTTAGAAACGGGTCCCATAGAATGGGAGGAGTTTAAGAGACCTTTCCTTGGTAGGTACTTTCCCCGTGAGAAGTGGGAGGTTAAGGTGGAGGAGTTCATAAACCTTAGGCAAGGTAGTATGAGTGTGGAGGAGTGTTCCTTGAAGTTTACCCTATTGTCTAAGTATGCTCCATCTTTGGTGTCTAACCCTAGAGATGAGATGAGTCACTTTGTGACCGGTGTGTCTGACCTTATAAGGAAGAGTGTCGTATGGCGATGCTTCATGATGATATGAACATTTCTAGACTCATTGTGTATGCTCAATCTATTGAGGAGTCCAAACTTGAGAGGAAGAGTAGAAAGTTGAAGAGGGCTAGATCCGATGAGCAAGGTCAACCTAGGTCCAAAAAGAGGTTCTCCAACCAAGCTTCTTATGTTGGCCCGGATCCTAATGCTCTAATGAAGAACGTTTCTATGCACTTCAAGCCAAGGAGGGCAAATGAGCTAATTCGGATGAAGGTACCGGTAAGTTATAGTTCCTTTTGTTATATTGAGGATCCTTATGTTGTTTTTCATGATAGCCTTAGTTGGGTTTTCTCCTTAGTGGGGGATGGTATGTTGAGTAGTAAGGTTGTTGAGAGTGTTGATATCCTTACCTCTTTTCCTTCTATTTGTATGCAAGCTTGTGACCAAGAGTTCCTTGTAGCTTGTTTCATGTTTTGGAGTTATGTGTGAATTTGAGTTTCCATGGTCTCCTTATGTTGTGCATGTTCTAGTTGAATTCTTGTTATATGAGAAAATGAGTTTTCATGAATTGTGTTCCTCATGTTAATATGCATCTATGATGAGTTGCCTAAATATTTCATGTGTTGACTTGTTGAGCATGCCTAAATGTGTTTTTATGAAGAAGTTACATAGTGTGCCTTTATGAGAAAATTGCACATTGTGCTTAATGATGTTGTGATGAGCATGATGAGATTTTGAGAAGGAAGTTCCTCCAATGAAATGAGAAATGTGAAGTTTTGGTGCATAATGAGTTTGTAGATATAGTTCCTACCTTTTTGTTGTGGTTTGAACTTATTGATGTGGAGTTGATGTTTCCTCCTAATCACGTGCATTTATAGTGATGTTGCATGCATGATTGTGGGCTGCTAGTCTTGAGTCGTTAACCCCATAAGTGTCATTCGAGGATAAATGTTCCTAAGTGGGGGATAATGTAACGACCCTAAAAACGAAGTAGTGAAACTAGAGCCTAACGTGTGTGCGTTTGAGTTGGTGTGAGGTTTGATGTTGTTGTATGTTGTACCGAGCTTTGGTTAAGGGGTTTAGGGGTCAAACGTCAAGGTACGACTCCCCAAGTATCACCCTAAGGGTCCTTGAGGAGGACCCCAAGTCTATGCCCCCAAGACCCCTTGAAACTAGAAAGTTGGCCAAAAGGGGATGACCTACGGAAGGGGTCCACACCCCGTATGTCCATCCACGCCCCGTGGATGGCCTCCGTAGGTCAAGAACCCCAATGTGGGGTCTCTGATCCACACCACGAAGGGACAATACGGTCCTGTCAATCCATCCACGGTCCGTGGATGGTAACTCGTGGATTGGACCTGCAATCTCTTTTTTTGGCTCGGCCAAGTGGGCGGTGAATTGATAAATTCACCCCATGTCTTTTAAATTGCATGGAAGGTTATTTTAAGAGTATTAAAACATTAATATACTATTTTAGATTCATTATTCATATATTCCCAAATCTAAACCCTTCCCTCCTAAAAAGTTCTCACTAGAAACTCCATTGGAGATCAAGGTCAAGTTCAAGCTAAGGTTGGGGATTTGAAGGTGTTTCTTTTCCAATTTCGTGAGATTCTTCAAGTATAAGGTATGGTGATCCTTCATCTAGGGTTAGCTTTCACCCTAGAGTCAATATCAAAGAAGTTTCAAGTGATTTCAAGTTCATGAAAAGCTCTAGGTTTTACTCAAAATCATGGGTTCTTGCATCAAACATTTTCAAATGATAAATTATGATTATATTGATGATTAATTGATGATTTATGATGATTTTACTCTATGAACCCATGATTTCTCTCAATTTCTCAATTGTAACATATGAAGTGGGTCTATTGATTATGAATGAATGATGGTGGATTTATGCTTAGATTGATTTAGATTATTGAATTGTATCATCATCTTTGCCTAATTATGGTGAATTGTTGGTGAATTGAGGATTTGTGATCATAGTGTTGAAAGAGCAAGTTTGACCTAATTACTTGATGTATTAGAATTGTGATTGAATTGTTGATCCACTTGAAAGGTGGAGGTGTTTACTTCCTATGTATGTTGTGATCATGGACTTGAAGGCATAGTGTGAGGAATTGAAGTATTATCATGATTTTATATATATGAATGTAATATGATGCATATGTGTGTGTTTTAAATAGATGAATGATGATCATGTCTAGAAGTTAATTGTATTAGGATTGGAGGTTGTCTCTCTATTAACACAGTTGAATGAATAATGAATGAGGTTCAATGATAATGTTAATGAGGAAGTAGTTATTGAAAAGCTATTCTCAATTGTACTCTAATGAATGATAATGATATGTTGATTGAAAGGATATTTTTGATCTTACACTAATGAACGATAATGAGATTCTTAGATGAAAGGCTATTCTCATCTTTGAATCTATCCAATAAATAAATGTTGGGTGGAGATGGATGCCCTCACTTGAGTTTAGGCGGTGTGTCTAGTAACAATCTCTTATCCCATAAAGTGATGAATGGTAAAATACTCTATGGGAATGTAGGCTAAGCATCGAGATGATATTGAATGAGATGGAAGCTCTCACGTGAGTTGAGACGGGGTTTCTAGTAGAAACCTCTTGAGATGGATGCCCTCACGTGAGTTGAGGCGGGGTATCTAGTAGCAATCTCCTTGTTCCTTAACTATGTGCCCACATAGGTCTAGCTAGTGGATCCACTTAATCTAAATATCGGTTTATCGTAGGCAAGTAGACTAACCCTTTCGATGTGGGATAGTACATCGGATTCCAGGATTTAGCTCTCATGGTCTATCTCAGTTAAACTCTTATTCTCATCATGTGATATGTGCATTATAGTTTCTTGAGGAGTTCTATGAAATGTGGGTAGTAGTATGGGATGCAATCCACACATGGCATGAGTAGGCTTCAAGAGGGCTATAATGAGTTGTCTAAGTCTTAATGGCTATTGTATGAAAGCCCTTTAAATGAAATTATTGAAGAATGTTGACTTTTAAATGCACAATGTAATGATGCATGTTATACTTGGATGATATTATGAGTTACTTTCTTGTTATGACTTAATGTGTTTGAATGTGCATTGCCTATGGTGACTTCAAATGAGTACTTAGTGTGAGTAGTATTATGGGATGCTGCTTGCACATTGCACAAGTATGACTTAGGGTCGTCTTAGGTATTGGTCCTTACATGATGAAATGACTTGTTAATGGTTTAGGTCTCTTGTGTATGTGTATTATTGGAAATGGAAAGGTTGAATGGTAAGTTCACCTTTGGTGACTTTAATGTGGTACCTTGGTGTGGATTGTGGTTTGGGACGCTATACATACATTGCACAAGGTATAGCATGAGGGTTACTTGAGGTAAGGTTATATGTGAAGGTGAAGAGTTACAATGTTGATATTGTTCAAGTGTGAAGTTATGACTTGTGTGATGATTATATTTGTTTTTGATGTCTCTTATGCTATTGTTCTTGATATTTCTAAAAAGTGGCATAATGCATGGTTTCCAACCAAAATGTCCCTTTTTAAATCATGGTTTTGCATGGTCATGATACTTAGTACATTTTGATGTGCTAACCCATATTTCTCTTATTTTTACCACAACTGTAAGTTCCGGCAAGTGATTGATTCTAGGTAGGCTTTGAAGTGTTTGGATAAAGTTTCCTCCAAGACTTGGTATGTCCTCATGGATTTGAGGACAAGAACTCTTATGTTTCATTTCTTCATGTCATAGACATTTTGTAGTTTCTCTTCGATTGAAAAGGGCCGTGACCCTATCTTGTTAAAGTTTTGTCTAAGATGGCCATGTGAGACTTTAGTATTCCGCTGCTTATTGAATGTCTTTAGATTGTATGGTTTTTAAATAAAACGTTTTTAGTTCCGTACTATTTTGATTACCTATGCGAAGAATGAATGCTATGAGGCATGTATAACACCCCTTCGGAGTCGAGTACGCTGTGTTATGACTAAGGGGTGCTCTCGGGTCATGACAAGCCATCGATTATAATATTCAAAATGAGAAAGGGACACAACCCATCCAACATAGTCCGAAAAGGAAATACAAGAATGAAACTACAATGAGATAACAATTGTCCTCGAATCATGAGGACTCACCAACAAGCTAGGTGAATAAGAAAGTCGAAGCTTTAGCCACTACAGTGATCACCTTAAGAACCGGACCCTACACTTGGGGAAAATGTAGGAAAAATAGGCATTAGTACAGAGATGCACCAAGTATGATAGCCTTGCATAAAAACAATGAAAGCATGCTAAAAGGGACATTTCATTTGAAAATATGCTATTACCAAGTTTAAACATGATTTGAGAGTTTAGAGAACATAAGTCATAAAAACATAATCAACATAATCATCATCATCATAAAGATAGTGGAAAGACATAAGTCATAGACATAATCAATACATAGGTCATCGTAACATAACAGTAACCCTTCATAAATAACCTTAGAGCATATTTGTGCAATGCATGAATAAGACCCCATAAATCTCACTCATGCTAAGTAAACCCCCCTTAGGCCATCATTCATATTTATTTTTTCATATTGTTATTGTGGGTACTAAGCCTTAACTGACATAGACTATGTGAGCTTAACATGGAATCCGGTGTTACCCACACCAAAAAAGGTTGTCCAACTTGCCTAAGGTTGAACCATACTTTTAGCTTAGGTGGATCCACTAGCTAAATACCTATGGGCACATAGTTTATGGGATAAGGAGATTTCTTGTCACGACCCAAGAGCACCCCCTAGTCGTAATACAGCGTACTCGACCCCAAAGGGGTCTCATACAAGCCACCTAGCAATCTTGAACATAAGAACATAGGAAAATAGAGTAGAATTTAAAACTTTATTTACAATCGAAAACATCTTTCATAAATGCAAGCAGAAGATTTGTAACTTTATCTCAAATCATCTAATACTTTAGAGTACAACATTGGGACTTAGCCCCAATAAAAGCTTTGACATAAATAAAAGACATAAAAGGAACATGATGGGTTTTGTCCTCGAAACTATGAGGACTCACCAGGTCTTCATCTTCGAGCACCTTAGAAACCTATCCATCAAGTATAGAACACCAATATCTCCAAACCCTACACTTTGGTAAAAATGGTGAAAATATGGGTTAGTACACAAAAATGTACGAAGTATGATGACCATGCAAAACATGCTTTAAAACGGGACATTTTGGTTGCAAACCATGCATTAGGCCACTTTTTCGAAATCTCATGTAAAATAGCATAAAAGACGTACAATTCAAGTATAATCATCATACAAGTCATAACATCACATTTAGACAATATCAACATGAAAACCTTTACCTTCCTCTTGGACCTTCACCTCAAGTAACCCTCATGCTATACCTTGTGCAATGCATGGATGGCGTCCCATACCACTATCCACACCAAGGCACCACATTAAGGTCACCAAAAGTGAATTTACCATTCCTTCCTTTTCACCTTTATACAATATCCAAACATAAGAGACAACACATTTTATAAGGCATGACAAGGGATAATAACTTAGAATATAACCCATGTACAGTGTACATATCGCATTAAGCATTCAAGAGTCAACTTTCTTCATTAGGTTCATTTAGGACATATTCATGCATTTAGAGGACTTCACACATTAGTCATTTAGAATTAGGGAACTCATTAAAGCCCTTTCAAAGCCAACTCGTACAATGTGTAGATAGCATCCCATACTACTACCTACACTTTGTAGAACCCATCAAGTAACTAGAGTGCACATCCCATGTGATGGGACTAAGCTTTTAACCGACATAGACCTTGAGAGCTTGTCATGGAATCTAGTGTCATAAAGCCCCACACCGTAAAGAGGTGTTCTACTTGCCTAAGGTAGAATGGTAGCATTAGCTCAGATGGAATCCGCTGGCTAATATCCTATGAGGGCACATAGTTATGGGATAAGTTAGATGATCATTGAAACCAAGACTCTACATCGAGAGAGTTTCCATCTAACCAAATCCACTCGGTGCTTAGCTCATATTTCCATAGAGTACTTCAATACTTTATCATCATTACACATGACAGGGTGCTCTTGGCCTACCGTCCCAAGGTACATTCATTAACACATGAAAGGGTGCCTTGAGCCTACCGTTTCATGATTCATTCTAGGAAAGCTCATTAACTCCTCTTGAAAGGGTACCATAAGCCTACCACTTCAAGGTTCATCATTAACCTTCATGGATAGGTGCCATAAGCCTACCAATCCCAAAGTCCATTAACCTCACATATGGAAGGGTGCCACTATCCCACCGATCCTAAGGTTTATCATTTCATTAGCTCATTTATGAAAAGAATGCTATAAGCCTATCGATTCATATTCATAAAGTCAAGACACATTTATTACTTACATATGACAGGAATGCCATAGCCTATCGATTCATATTCATTCAAGACAACATACATTCATTACACAAGAGAAGGTTCCTAAGCCTACCAACTCAAGATTCAACAAACAACTATACTTTCATTTATTTAAGAAGAGGATTCTTAGAGCCTACCAATTCAAAATATACATCATTTCATAGAAGGAAACCCTTAACATTCTATCATCATCATACAAGAGTGTCAAATTGAGAATTAGCCTTTCAATAACAACACAAATACCTTCAAGACCTGATCACCTTAACTTCATTGAATTCACATGAATATCTTTCACACCACATTCATATATACAATATCATGATAATACTTCAATTCCTCACATATTTCCTTCAAGGCCATGATCACAATGTACATAGTAAATAAACACCTCCACCTTTCAAGTGGATCAATATACAAGGTAAGTAAACACCTTCACCTTTCAAGTGGATCAACAATTCAAACACACTTCTACTTTAACATGTAATTAGGTCACAACTTTCCATCTCAAGGCCATATTCACAAATCCTTAATTCATCAAAAATTCACAATAATTAGGCATAGATAATTATACAATTCAATAACCCAAAGCAATTTAGACAATTTCCATTCATAAGATTTCATAATCAACACACCCACTTCATAAAGGCACAATTTAGGAATTGAGAGAAATCATGTGTTCATAGAGTATTTTCATCATAAATCATCAATTAAACATCAATACAATCAATATATGCCATTAGAAACCATTTGAAATCATTTGAGAAAGAACCCATGAGATTAAGTAAAACCCTAGGTTTTTCACGAATATTCAAAACTTTGAAACTTCTTTGAAATTGACTCTAGGGTGAAAGCTAACCCTAGATGAAGGATCACTATACCTTTACTAAGATTCCCCAAGAAATTTTATGAAGAAAATACCTTGAATCCAAACCCTAGCTCCAATTTCCTCTTCTTCTTCTTCCTTGAGTTTTAGAGAGAAATATTGAGAGAGAGAGAGAGAGAGAACTTTGGGGTTTTGATTTGGGTCTTTTGAATAATGGACTAAATGACTTGTTCAAAGACTTAAATATATATATACTAATGATATAAACCATTTAAAATCAACCCACTTAATAATTAATAAAGGGAAATTACTTAAAACCCCTAAATTTGGGCAGCCCTGTCAGGGACCACGGCCCGTGGTGGTGTCTGTGGTCCCTAGGTAGTATGCTCCCTTGGCAAGACAACCTCTCAACATGCTAAGGAATCTCCCCGGCTATCTCTACGGACCGTGGTCAAGACCACGAGCTGTGAAGTGGCTCGTGGAGTTGAGGTAGTGGCTTGGCCAAAATGCCTTTCCTCTTATGCCACTAAGTAACCTTCACGGACCACTTCACAGTCCGTGGTCAAGGCCATTGGCCGTGGTCATGAGAAAGTGCTTGGCCAAGGTTGGGCAGCCTTGGCCTTTGGCTTAGGCCTTGCCCCCTTGGCTTGGCACATGCCCTTGAAACCCTCAACCAACATTAAAAGGGTCTTTTAATTACGGAGTCTATCATGTACCTTGACATTGACTCACTAAACTCCATCAAACATGGCTCGGGACAACATTACTGTCACGACCCGAGAGCACCCCCTAGTCGTAACTGGAGTACTCGACCTCGAAGAGGTGTTATACAAGCCTCATAGATCATTCATTGCATAAGATACTTAAAAATAAAGAAGAATTAAAAACATTCTTTACAATCAAAGACATTTTCATTAAATAGCAAGCGAAAAACCTTCTAGACTTTATACACTATGTCTCAAACAATCTAGTACTTTGAATACAACATTGGAACTTAGCCCATACAAAACTTTAACAAAACTAAAAGATATAAAAAGGAAACACCATGGGTTCGTTCTCGAAACTATGAGGACTCACCAAGTCTTCACCTTCAAGCACCTTAGAGACCTATCCGTCAAACATAGAACACAAACATCTCCGAAGCCTACACTTTGGTAAAAAGGGAAAAGAATCGGGTTATCACATTAGATGTACTAAGTATGATGACCATGCAAAAACATGCTTGAAAAGGGATATTTGAGTTGAATGTCATGCTATTATGCCATTGATGATAAAATCTTCATAACATGATATTAAGGCATAATAATCAACACAACCAACACACAAGTCCTTTATCACAATATAGACATGTTCAACACATATAACCCATTTCCTTTACCCTTAGCCTTTCACCTTAAGAAATCCTTAGGTAACACCTTGTGCAATGTATGGATAGCGTCCCATACCACCACCTACACTAAGGTACCACCTTAAGACCACCAAAAGTAAACTTACCATTCATCAAACTTCACATTACAAGTATCTCAACTAGTACCAATATGCAACACATAAGCACATTTGTCAAGTAAGTCATTTGACCCACCTAGGAATTCTATCTAAAGTTACCGTAAGACCCACCTAAGTAAGACATGAAGTGGCAGCCCATACAACCTCTTCATACCACACCTAGGTATTCCTCAAGGCTACAATAGACAAGAACCTTTCCATTTATACACAACATGCTAAGTAATCATTTCATCAATATAATCTAATCATTCATCATTTCATTTAGACAATAAGTCAACATCTTCATTAAGCCATTTAGGACACATTCATTCCTTTAGAGGACTTTCACTCATTAGCCATTAAGGCTTAGGGAACTCACTTTAGTATCTTCAAAGCCTACTTGTGTCATGTATAGATAGCATCCCATACTACTACATACACATTGTAGAGCCTATCCAATAACTACAGTGCACATCCCACATGATGGAAATAGGCATTAATCGACATAGACCATGAGAGCTAGACATGGAATCCAGTGTTCTACCCCCACACCGAAAAGTGGTGTTCTACTTGCCTAAGGTAGAACTAGATGATATTATAGCATTGGTGTAGACCACTAGCTAATATATCTCTTATGTGGGCACATAGTTCTGGGGTAGGAAGATGTTCATTGGAACTCTAGCCTATCATTGGGAGAGTTTCCATCTAACCCTATCCACTCGGTGCTTAGTCTTCATTCCCATAGAGTATTTCATTCACATTCATTGTACTTGAGAGGGCTACCAATACTAGGTCTACCGACCCAAAGTACATTACACAAGAAAGGGTCCTTTCACTAGGTCTTCCGATTCAAGGTACATTAAAGATAGCTGATGACTTTCCAAGAAGGGTGCCTTCTACATTGGGTCTACCGATTCAAGGTCATTACTCATTCATTCATGAAAGGACACCTATACTAGGTCTACTAATTCAAGACATCAATCACACTTCATGGAGGGGATACCACATTTGTCCTACCGGTCCTAAGATATATTCATCACATCACATTCAATTACACAAGGATGACGATGCCCTAGGCCTACCAAATCAATGTGCAAGATTACATTACAATACTAGGAGGACCTTTCACATTAGATCAACCTCATACATGATCATTTAGAGAGAACATAATTTCCATCACAATACAATAATACTACACACAAGAGCATCATTGAGATCACGTAAACACATTCACAATATACAACCATCTATACAATAACATGATAACACTTTAATTCACCATATAATTCCTTCATGGCCATAATCACAATACATTCAATCTATAAGCACCTCCACCATAAGTGGATCAAACCATACAAGAACAATTCTACAATAATCATGAAATTAGGTCAACTTACCATTTTCCAAAGCCATAATCGCCATTACTCAATTCCCCAAATATTCACAATAATTAGGTATAGACAATAATAGAAATCAATAACACAATTCAATCTAAGAACAATTCCATCATCATCCAATCATAACCATAAAACCCACTTCATAAGCCAAATTTAGATATTTAGAGAAATCATGGGTTCATACAGTTTTTCATCTTAAAATCATCAATTAAACATCAAAATAATCATAACTTATCAATTGAAATCGTTTAATGCAAGAACCCATGAGTTTGAATAAGAATTAGGGTTTTTCATAAACTTTGGAAACTTGAAAACTATTTTGAAATTGACTCTAGGGGGAATCTTGCCCTAGATAAAGGATCACCACACCTTATACTTGAAGAATGCCACAAAATTGGAGTAGAAACACTTTGAAATCCCCAACCCTAGCTTGAACTTGACCCTGACCTTCAATGGAGTTCTAGAGAGAACTTTTAGGAGAGAAAGGTTTTGTTTTTGAAGAATGAATTCTAAATGGAGGTTTGAATGTTTTAATACACTTAAAATACCTAAAAACACTAAAATCAACCGTCCATGCATTTAATTGGCCAAGGGTGGAATTTACTAAACCACCCTTGCTTGGCCGAACACATGACAGCAAAACAGGTGAGACTTACGAAACCCCCACCTACGGACTGTAGGTGGGGTAACGGGCCGTTCTGTCACTCCGTCGTTGATGACTGAGACTTTTCCATGGGAGCTAACGCTCCCTAGGCTAAGTCTTGGCTTACGGAGTGGACTTACTGGCCGTAAGTCATGGTCGTAGTTCACCACTTATTGGCAGCTTGGGGTCTAAACTTAGGGTCCTCCTCAAGGACCCTTAGGGTGGTCCTTGGGGAGTCGTACCCAGACGTTTAACCCCTACACATGTCCATCTAGATGTGAGAGTCACCTCCACATGATTTAGACCTCAAACAACACACCAAACTCCAATGGCTCCACACTAGAACACATGTTTTGGGGGTTTAAGAGGATGGCACCCTAGCCACTGTTTCAAAGATCACGGAGGGCACAACAGCTCGTGGTAGGGACCACGGATCGTGGGACCTCATGTGGTCATGAGGCAGACCACTGTAAGTTAGGGGCAATTGGGTTTTTCCGGAATCAATTAGATTAAAGCTAAGCCATTTTGCCTAAGCCTAGGACCCCTATATAAGTCATTTTCACCCAAAAACTCACCCATTCAAGTCGTTATTTCCAAAACCCAAGAGAAAATCAAAGATCTTCCTCTCCAAAATATTTCTCTCTCTAGAAACTTGAAGAAGAAGAAACGATTCCAGCTAGGAGCAATGTCAAGCCTCAATTCCTCCATTGACGTTAAGCTTTGGGCTTTGAGGTATGATAGTTTTTATCCATGGATTCCTTTCATCCATGGAGTTCCCAAATTCTTCAATTTCAAAGATTAGAATTTCCCCAATTGAGTTACGTTTTTCTTCAATTTTCATGGGTTCTGTAAATTATTGATTTAAATGGTTGAATTATGATATCTTATGCATGAATTGATTAATTACAATGATTTTATGATGATTACCCTCATGAACCCATGTAATCCCCATGTTTTCAAGTTATTAATCATATGATGTGGACTTTTGATCTTCAAGTAAGTGTTTTATGAAATTAAGCATGTAATGCAAGCATTACATGTATTTGTTATGAAATTCATATCTAACCCATATTTTCTAAGTATTGATGATTAAAAGTGAGTTTTTGACCTCAAGAGGTAAATTATGGACTTATTCATTGTTTTATGAAATCTATGCAAATGTTTTAAGGTGCTTTGAGAGTAAAGTACCAATGATGATGTTGTGAAAGGATATTCTCACTAAACACATAACTAGCATGATGTGAAAGGTTTTCTCACATAGAAAGAATTCTTAGGTTGAATGGTTTTCTCACCTAATTGAATTAAAGATAAGGAGCTATCTTAATGAAACTAGCTTGGTTTGGTTGTACAAGGGCACCTTTCCATGATTAATGAAGTCAAGTAAGAAATGACTATTTTGGGGAATATATGTTTAGCACCGAAATGATATTGAATATGAGATGGAAGCTCTCGCAAGTAGAGGCCGGGTTTCTAGAAGCAATCTCATGAGATGGAAACTCTCCCGAGTAAAGGCTGAATTTCTAGTAGCAATCTCCTGATCCCATAACTATGTGCCCCCATAGGCTGATTAGCTAGTGGATCCACTTAAGCTAGAAGTTCTTAGTTCTACCTTGGCAAGTAGGACAACCCTTTTCGGTGTGGGAGACATCGGGGGATCATGTTATAACTCACATGGTCTCTATGTCAGTTAAGGTTAATTCCCCACAAGTAATAATGAACTAAGGTTACTTCAAGAAGTATCACATATGAGTTCAACGCTTTTAAAAGATGAAGTTAGCTTGCATTGACCATGATTTATGACTTATGTTTTATAACTCTTTCATATTATGTTTTAGCTTTATTAATTGCATGGAATGAAATTAAATGTCCCCTTTAGCATGATTTAAATATTTTATGCATGGCTATCATACTTGGTATATTATTTTGTACTAACGCATATTGTTGCCCACATTTTTTTTCTAAATGTAGGGTCTGATATTCAAGATGCTCAATTTCGTGGCTAGAGGGTGATTTGATTGCTTCCCAAGCTTTGGTGAGTCCTCATGCTTCGAGGACGGAGTTCTATTGTTTCACTTTCTTTCATGTATTTTCTCTTTTGAACATAATGTATGGCTAGGCCCAATTTCATTCTATTGTATGAGATGGTTATTATGTGAGAAGTGTATTAGATTCCGCTTTGCTTTATAAAATGTTTTGGACTTGGACTATTATTTTACTCTTATTGTTCTATTTCTTATGTTATGAGAGTTATGTGGCTTGTATGGAGTTCTTCGGGGTTCTACACGCCATGATACATCTATAGGGGGTACCCCTGGGTCGTGACAAATCTGAAGAGCATGGGAGTGAAAGAGAGCATTGATAACGTCCAAATATACTTCTTGAAAATAAGTATAAACGGCCGTATGCAATATATTTACCCAACTATGTGTCGGGGTCGATCCCACAGAGAATATGGAAGAATATTGTCAATAGCAAATATTTAACTCGATAGTCGTTATATAAAAATGGGGGGGTTTAAATTGAAAAAAACATAAAAACAATAAAAATAACTTTAAACTAAGTATTTATTTATATTTAGACTATTCGAAATAACTAGGAATGTATTACCCATAAGCTCATAACGTGGTAATCCTAATAATAGTAATCATATCATAGTGTATCACATGCAAAGTGGTAAGATATGTATCCCTAAGTGCTTGTTCCGCCAAATAGGAAATTTCACCTCGCACCTTGGTCCGGCTACATGTGTACAATTTACTAACCCTTACATTTACCTCAGATTAGTCATCACATCAATGTATGACTTAGTTTTCACCCTTGCACCAATTGACATTAGACTATTAGATAGTATCAAACTAAATCTTTGTTGATAATTCTTTTCTTATTAACCACCTCCTTGGTCCGGCAAGTAGCAACAAGGCGAGTTCTAACTCGTGCACTAGTTATAAAGACTTCTAAGAAACAGAATTATCAATGCATGCATCAACACTATTCAAGAATTACTTAGTTATTATTTATACTTTGTTAATCGCTCATAGTTCCCACAACCCTAATTATGAAATTTAACTATTCATTATCTCAAAAACACAATCAAAATTTGTTAAAATAAATATGCTTGTGTTAATCATCAAAATTTAGGAACAATAGCTAAACTATCTTTTATTAATCACGAATACAAATAAATAATAAAGGAGAAGAAAGAATAAATCACAATTCTCCAGCCTCCACGGCGGCTCTTCCAATGTTCCTAAGCTAGAAAAAAATTTATATTGTCTATTATTTTTTGGTTCTTGACTCTCTAAAGAATAATTTTTCTTGCCCTATTTATATATAAAGAAACGCTAAATAAAATAATTAAGTTCAAGACAAATTAGGAAAACAAAATCCAATTAAATTGTGTTTTCCGTATTTTTCGCTCCTCGTCAAAATAGCGACCGACCGAACAGTACGTGTACATAAAATTGTGTTTTTCACAATTGCTGGCGGCAGAGGGGCGTCAGCTGGTGACACGTGGCAACAGCAAGCCAAATTCATGCGGAATTGGCAATTCCTTCAGATTGGCACCATATGTATAAATACATTACTATATGAAATTTAATCAATTAAGCTGTCTGCTTGATTTCCTTTTTCAACCTTCTATTTTTAATTTGTTTTAGTTTCAAATTTTTTCATTTTTCCACCAATTTAATCCTACAAATAAAATATATCATTTAGCACAAATCATGAAATTCATGCTCAAAAAAGGCAAATAAAAATAATAAATGTGAGGCAAATAATGATTAAAATATATATGTTTGCCTCACATCAACATCCCACACTTACACTTTTGTTCGTCCTCAAACAAACATTAAAGCTCATCTCAAAATCTCCTACTAGCAATGTCAATACTTTGGTTAATACAAACAATTAGGTCATATACCAATTTCAAAACGTTAAGTACAATTTTCCCTCATTACGCAAGACATCGAAATAAACAACAACTCTCTAACCTCCTAACCTCAAGGAATGACTTTGAACTCATCAAATTTAAGTTTAAGGAATTGATAGGAAAACTTTATAATAGTGACTTACACTTCCTTAAGCACTTTGCACTTTAAGACTTTTTCACCCATTATTTTCTTCTCTTTATTTTCAGCCCTCTCTTCAACAATTATTTCACAAGTAATACTCATCATCACAAGAATGCTTCAATATTATTTTTTTCTTTTTCTTTTCCATTCTTTTTTGAGAGGTTTTGCACTAGTCATCCTCAACTCAAGGCTTTGAGGCTTAAGTGAGGTGCACAATTTCCTTGGTAGGACTAAGACCAATGTTTTAAGCATATTTCTGAATTAGACACGCTCAACTTAAGTTTTTAAGCTTAGTTCAGGTGCACAATATCCACAAGGGACCAGGGCCAAAACAGAGTTTTCACATTTTTCTTCATTCTTCACACATCAAGGATTTTCACCCTTTTCCCCTTCTACCAATGTTTTCAACTTTTCATCTCAACATAGTGCATTAAAAATTTCTTTTTGGATAAATTAGAATTATGATATCAATAAAAAAGGATTCGGCTAGATCATGTGGTTTACAAGAAAAATATAGGCTAAAAGACTCAAAAGGGTTAACTAGTGATATAATATCTAATAAAGCTAAAATTTATTAGACAAATCAAAGAAAACCTATTTTCATCTCCTAAACAAGGCAACACTTTTTATTTCGCTTCAATAACATGCAGGGAAAGTTATAGACAATAGATGCAAAACATGAAATAAACAAATTCTCACCACACATGGCACAAGTATCAATCATGATGGATCAATTTCACTTCTAAGAGAGACATGATCATAACAAACTACAAAATAAAATAAGTTATATACAAAGTCACAACCATGAGCTTAGGTGTCAAAGAGTCTGCAATTTCCTTATCAATCAAGCATTCACAAGAAAGTACTACTAAAAATTTAGGCCAAAATAGAAAGTATCACACCAATCAAAAGGGTCTTATCTTTTCTCTAAAAAAAATCAAAAGAAAACTTATTCCTAAAGAAGTAAAAGACACTCGGTTCAAAGGGACTATCCTTAGGAAAAGAACCAAAAACAACATTGAAGGAACCCATCCTAAAAAAAAGACTCAATAAAACAGTAAAAACTAGAAATTCATTCCTCCACCCCACACTTAAAAAGATGCTATGTCCCGAAAGCATTAAATGAAATTCAAAACAAGGGATAGGAAAACTCCCTGAGGCCTTTAAGCCTAGCTAGTAGCATACTCTCTGAATTTTCATCAAGGGTCGTCACCCCACACTTAAGCTCAAACATTCTCCTTTGCTTCAATTTTTTATTTTGGGTACTCAGAATTCCCCTAATCTGCAAAAACAAGACCAAAACAAAAAATGTGATACTAATAAAATAAAAATAAAATAAGAAGTTACACTACTAATTTGATTGACTCCCAATAAGCGCTTAATTTAACGTCGCGGCACGATACCATTAATTTCACTATTTTTCCTTCCACATTAGATATGAATTGCACCCTTAATTTTGCATCAATTTTTCTATTACGCTCAAGGGGTGGAGGTATAAAAATAAATGTCCCAAGCAATAGATATCGCATTATGCACTTTTGGATCTTAAGTGAGTAGTGTAATTCTTTGATATTGGAACAATAAATTCAAGAATATAGACACATTGCTCCTCTCTCATACACTCTTCTATAGACTCAGATGGCTCGATTAATATTTCATCATCTAAACATAATGTGGAAAAATGATTGGAATGAGGTCTAGTGCGCCCTAACTTATGAATTGTATTATTATTTACACCCTCATATTTACACATACTAGAGTTTTTAAAAATAATATTATCTACTTCATTAAATAAGTCTAGTGTACTCTTCTCAACAATGACAATATCAATAAAAGTATGATCAAACAATTGATCCTCAACTTTTAGCTCTTCAAGTTGACTTATAAGTATTTGTTCTTCCTCACACATATTATTACTAAATTGTTGGGAGTCATATGATGCAATTTTTGCACTCAACTCACAATCTAGATGATAGAGATCAAAATCAAAGATATCTTCAAGCATGCGCTTACATATTGATTTATAGCAAAGTATTAACAAATCTTCCATGTCCCCATACAACTTATTTTGTTGAAAAAAAATTAACATATAAGAATCCATAATATCAGAAGTACAAGAATTGCAAGAACATGTATCACTACATACTTTTTATAGAAATATGATAATAATAATAAAAAAAACTAATCCTAAGAAAGAAAAAAGGACTACAAGTCAAAATAAATACTAAAGACAATTTCTAAGCCACATTCCCCGTCAGCGGCGCCATTCTTAATAACGTCCAAATATACTTTTTGAAAAGAAATATAAACGGTCGTATGAAATATATATACCCAACTATGAGTCGGGGTCGATCCCACAGAGAATATGGAAGAGTATTGTCAATAGCAAATATTTAACTCGATAATCATTATATAAAAATGGGCGGATTTAAATTGAAAAAAAAAATAGCTTTGAACTAAGTGTTTATTTATATTTAGATTATTAGAAATAACTAGGAATGTGGTCCCCATAAGCTCATAACGCGGTAATCCTAATAATAGTAATCATATCCTAGTGTATCACATGCAAAGAGGTAAGATATGTATCCCTAAGTGGTTGGCCCGCCAAATAGGTAATTTCACTCTGTACCTTGGTCCGGCTAAGTGTGTATAATTTACAAACCCTAGTATTAAGCTCAGATTAGACATCACATCAATGTTTGGCTTAGTTTTCACCCTCACACCCATTGACATTAGACTATTAGATAGTGTCACACTAAATCTCTGTTGATAATTCTTTTCTTATTAACTACCTCCTTGATCCGGCAAGGAGCAACAAAGGGAGTTCTAACACGTGCACTCATTAAAAAGACTTCTAAGCGAAAGAATTATCAATGTATGCATCAACACTATTCAAGAATTACTTAGTTATTATTCATACTTTGTTAATCGCTCATGGTTCCCACAACCCTAGTTGTGAAAGTTAGCTACTCGTTATCTCAAAAACACAATCATAATTTATTAAAATAAATATGTTTGTTTTAATCATAAATATTTGAGAAAAATAGCGAAACTATCTTTTATTAATCACGAATACAAATAAATAATAAAGGAGAAGATAGAATAAACCACAATTCACCGGCTCCCACAACGGCTCTTCCAAAATTTCTAAGCTAGAAACAAAATTTATATTGTGCATCGTTTCTTGGTTCTTGGCTCTCTAAAGAATAATTTTTCATGCCCTATTTATAGTATAAAAACCCTAAATAAAATAATTAAATTAAAAATAAATTAGAAAACAAAACCCAATTAAATTGTGTTTTCCGTATTTTTCGTGCCTCCTCAATATAGCGACCGACTGAACAGTACGTGTACATAAAATTGCACCGCGTGATTTCTCACAATTGTTGGCGGCAGAGGAGCGTCAGTTTTTGACACGTGGCCGAAGCAAGCCTAATTCAAATTGAATTGACAATTCCTTCGGATTGGCACCATATGTATAAATACATTACTATATTAAATTTAACCAATTAAGTTGTTTGCTTGATTTCCTTCTTCAACCTTCTACTTTTAATTTGTTTTAATTTTAATTTATTTTTATTTTTCCACCAATTTACTCCTACAAATAAAATATATCATTTAGTACAATTCATGAAATTCATGCTTAAAAAGGGCAAATAAAAATAATAAATGTGTGAAAAATAATGATAAAAATATATTTTTTTGCCTCACATCAACATCCCACACTTACACTTTTGTTCGTCCTCGAGCAAACATTACAGCTCATCTCAAAAAATCATACTAGCAATGTCAATAACATCACGTATCTATCATGAAACAAGTGCTCTCAGAAGAAGATATAGTCCACACACTCAATTCAAAATATTGAATATAAATTAAGGACTTTGATTCCAGAACAACTCTCATACTCACAAATAAAATTCACATGTATGCACAAAGAACATAGGCTTGGCCTTTATGTACATCTCCACTAATTAAGCATGCTTCAATAGAATCAAATAGGACTTTAACGGATTGTAATGTAGGCTAAGGAATGGGTAGGAAAACTATATAATATTGACTTACACTTCCTTAAGCACTTTGCATTTTAAGACTTTATCATCCATTATTTTCTTCTCTTTATTTTCAGCCCTCTCTTCAACAATTATTTCACAAGTAATGTTCATCATCACAAGAATGCTTCAATATTATTTTTTTCTTTTTTTTTCATTCTTTTTTGAGAGGTTTTGTACTAGTCATCCTCAACTCAAGGCTTTGTGGCTTAAGTGATGTGCACAATATCCTTGGTAGGACAAAGACCAATGTTTTAAGCATATTTCTGAAATAGACACCCTCAACTTAAGTTTTTAAGCTTAGTTGAGGTGCACAATATCCACAAGGGACCAAGACCAAAACAGAGTTTTCACATTTTTCTTCATTCTTCACACATCAAGGATTTTCACCCTTTTTCCTTTCTACCAATGTTTTCAACTTTTCTTCTCAACATAGTGCATTAAGGATTTCTTTTTGGACAAAAAAGAATTATGATATCAATAAAAATGGATCCGGCTCGATCATGTGGTTTACAAGAAATATATAGGCTAAAAGGCTCAAAAGGGCTATCTAGTGATATAATATCTGAAAAAGCTAAAATTTATTAGACAAATCAAAGAAAACGTATTTTCATCTCCTAAACAAGACAACACTTTTTATTTCGCTTCAATAACATGCAGGGCAAGTTCTAGACTAAAGATGCAAAACATGAAATAGACAAATTCTCACCACACATGGCATAAGTATCAATCATGATGGATCAATTTCACTTCTAAGAGAGACATGATCATAACAAACTACAAAATAAAATAAGTTATATACAAAGCACAACCATGAGCTTAGGTGTCAAAGAGTCTGCAATTTCCTTATCAATCAAGTATTCACAAGAAAGTACTACTAAATATTTAGGCCAAAATAGCAAGTATCACACCACTCAAAAGGGTCTTATCTTTTCTCTAAAAAAAAATCAAAAGAAAACTTATTCCTAAAAAAGTAAAAGACACTCGGTTCAAAGGGACTATCCTTAGGAAAACAACCGAAAACAACAGCTAAGGAACCCATCCTAAAAAAAAGACTCAATAAAACAGTAAAAACTAGAAATTCATTCCTCCACCCCACACTTAAAAGGATGCTATATCCTCAAAGAATTAAATAAAATTTAAAACAAGGGTTAGGAAAACTCCCTGAGGCCTTTAGGCCTAGCTAGTAGCATATTCTCTTAATTTTCATCAAGGGTTGTCACCCCACACTTAAGCTCAAACATGCTTCTTTGCTTCAATTTTTTTTTTGGGTACTCAGAATTTCCCTAATCTACAAAAACAAGACCAAAAGAAAAAATGTGATACTAATAAAGTAAAAATAAAATAAAATAAGAAGCTACACTACTAATTGGGTTGCTTCCCAATAAGCGTTTAATTTAACGATACAATTAATTTTACTATTTTTCCTTCCACATTGAAGATATGAATTGCACCCTTAATTTTGGATCAATTTTTCTATTATGCTCAAGGGGTGGAGGTATAAAAATAAAGGTCTCAAGCAATAGATATCGCATTATGCACTTTTTGGATCTTATGTGGGGAGTGTAATTCTTCGATATTGGAACAATAAATTCAAGAATATAGACACATTGCTCCTCCCCCATACACTCTTCTATAGGCTCAGATGGCTCTATTAATATTTCATCATCTAAACATAATGCGGAAAAATGATTTGAATGAGGTCTAGTGCGCCCTAACTTATCAATTGTATTATTATTTACACCCTCATATTTACACATACTAGAGTTTTTAAAAATAATATTATCTACTTCATTAAATAAGTCTAGTGTACTCTTCTCAACAATGACAATATCAATAAAAGTATGATCAAACAATTGATCCTCAACTTTTAGCTCTTCAAGTTGACTTATAAGTATTTGTTCTTCCTCACACATATTATTACTAAATTGTTGGGAGTCATATGATGCAATTTTTGCACTCAACTCACAATCTTGATGATCGAGATCAAAATCAAAGATGTCTTCAAGCGTGCGCTTACATATTGATTTATAGCAAAGTATTAACAAATCTTCCATGTCCCCATAAAAATTATCTTGTTGAAAAAAAATTAACATATAAGAATCCATAATATCAGAAGTACAAGAATTGCATGAACACTTATCACTTCATACTTTTTATAGATATATAATAATAATAATAATAATAATAATAATAATAATAATAATAATAATAAAACTAATCCTAAGAAACAAAACAGGACTACAAGTCAAAATAAATACTAAAGACAATTCTAAGCCATATTCCCCAACAACGGCGCCATTCTTGATAACGTCCAAATATACTTTTTGAAAAGAAATATAAACGGTTGTATGCAATATATTTACCCAACTATGAGTCGGGGTCGATCCCACAGAGAATATGGAAGAAAATTGTCAATAGCAAATATTTAACTCGATAATCGTTATATAAAAATGAGGGAATTTAAATTGGAAAAAAAAATAGCTTTGAACTAAGTGTTTATTTATAATCAGATTATTATAAATAACTAGGAATGTGTTGCCCATAAGATCATAACACGGTAGTCCTAATAATAATAAACATGTCCTAGTGTATCACATGCAAAGTGGTAAGATATGTATCCCTAAGTGCTTGGTCTGCCAAATAGGCAATTTCACCCCGCACCTTGGTCCGACTTCGTGTGTAAAATTTACAAACACTTACATTTAGCTCATATTAGACATCACATCAATGTATGGCTTAGTTTTCACCCTTACACCCATTGACATTACACTATTAGATAGTATCACACTAAATCTCTGTTGATAATTCTTTTCTTATTAACTACCTCTTTGATCCGGCAAAGAGTAACAAGGAGAGTTTTAACGCGTGCACTCGTTAAAAAGATTTCTAAGCGAAAGAATTACCAATGCATGCATCAACACTATTCAAGAATTACTTAGTTATTATTCATACTTTGTTAATCGCTCATGGTTCCCACAACCCTAGTTTTGAAATTTATCTACTCATTATCTCAAAAATACAATCATAATTTATTAAAATAAATATGCTTGTGTTAATCATAAAAAATTAAGAACAATAGCTAAACTATCTTTTATTAATCACGAATACAAATGAATAATAAAGGAGAAGATAGAATAAATCACCATTCACCGGCTTCCACAACGGCTTTTACAGAGTTTCTAAGCTAGAAAAAAATATATATTGTGCATTGTTTATTGGTTCTTGGCTCTCTAAAGAATAATTTTCATGCCTTATTTATAGATATGAAAACCCTAAATAAAATAATTAGGTTTAAGACAAATTAGGAAAACAAACTCCAATTAAATTGTGTTTTCTATATTTTTCGTGCCTCCTCAATATAGGGACCGACTAAACAGTACGTGTACATAAAATTGCACCGTGTGTTTTTTCACAATTGTTGGCGGCAGAGGGGCGTCAGCTGGTGACACGTGGCAGAAGCAAGCCTAATTCAAATTGAATTGGCAATTCCTTCAGATTGGCACCATATGTATAAATACATTACTAAATTAAATTTAACCAATTAAGTTGTTTGTTTGATTTCCTTCTTCAACCTTCTATCTTTAATTTGTTTTAATTTCAAATTTCTTCATTTTTCCACCAATTTACTCCTACAAATAAAATATATCATTCAGCACAATTCATGAAATTCATGCTTAAAAAAGGCAAATAAAAATAATAAATGTGAGACAAATAATGATAAAAATATATATTTTTGCCTCACATCAACACCCCACACTTACACTTTTGTTCGTCCTCGAGCAAACATTAAAACTCATCTCAAAAAATCATACTAGCAATGTCAATACTTTGGTTAATACAAACAATTAGGTCATATACCAATTTTAAAACGTTAGGTACAATTTTCCCTCATTATACAAGACATCGAAATAAACAACAACTCTCTAACCTCCTAACCTCAAGGAATGACTTTGAACACACCAAATTTAAGTTTGCTCCCGTACTCTCATCAGAGAAAGTTAATAACATCACCTATCTATCATGAAACAAGTGCTCTCAGAAGAAGATATAGTCCACACACTCAATTCAAAATATTGAATATAAATTAAGGACTTAGCATCAAGAACAACTCTCATACTCACAAATAAAATTCACATGTATGCACAAAGAATCATATGCTTTGCCATTATGTACATCTCCACTAATTAAGCATGCTTGAATAGAATCAAATAGGACTTTAACGGATTGCAATGTAGGCTAAGGAATGGGTAGGAAAACTATATAACTTACACTTCCTTAAGCACTTTGCACTTTAAGACTTTATCACCCATTATTTTTTTCTCTTTATTTCAGCCCTCTCTTTAACCATTATTTCACAAGTAATGCTCATCATCACAAAAATGCTTCAATATTATTTTTTCTTTTTTTTTTTCATTCTTTTTTGAGAGGTTTTGCACTAGTCATCCTCAACTCAAGGCTTTGAGGCTAAAGTGAGGTGCACAATATCCTTGGTAGGACTAAGACCAATGTTTGAAGCATATTTCTGAATTAGAAATCCTCAACTTAAGTTTTTAAGATTAGTTGAGGTGCACAATATCCACGAAGGACCAGGGTCAAAACAAAGTTTTCACATTTTTCTTCATTCTTTACACATTAAGGATTTTCACCCTTTTTCCCTTCTACCAATGTTTTCAACGTTTCTTCTCAACATAGTGCATTAAGGATTTCTTTTTGGATAAAATAGAATTATGATATCAATAAAAAAGGATTCGGCTCGATCATGTGGTTTACAAGAAAAATATAGGCTAATAGGCTCAAAAGGGTTAACTAGTGATATATTATTTGAAAAGGCTAAAATTTATTACACAAATCGAAGAAAACCTATTTTCATCTCCTAAACAAGGCAACACTTTTTATTTCGCTTCAATAACATGCAGGGCAAGTTCTAGACTAAAGATGCAAAACATGAAATAAACAAATTCTCACCATACATGGCACAAGTATCAATCAAGATGGATCAATTTCACTTCTAAGAGAGACATGATCATAACAAACTACAAAATAAAATAAGTTATATACAAAGTCACAACCATGAGCTTAGGTGTCAAAGAGTCTGCAATTTCCTTATCAATCAAGCATTCACAAGAAAGTACTACTAAAAATTTAGGCCAAAATAGCAAGCATCACACCACTCAAAAGGGTCTTATCTCTTCTCTCAAAAAAAATCAAAAGAAAAATTATTCCCAAAAAAGTAAAAGACTCTTGGATCAAAGGGACTATCCTTAGGAAAAGAACCGAAAGCAACAACCAACGAACCCATCCTAAAAAAAAACTCAATAAAACAGTAAAAACTAGAAATTCATTCCTCCACCCACACTTAAAAGGATGCTATGTCCCCAAAGCATTAAATAAAATTTAAAACAAGGGTTAGGAAAGCTCCCTGAGGCCTTTAGGCCTAGCTAGTAGCATATTCTCTTAATTTTTAATCAAGGGTCGTCACCCAACACTTAAGCTCAAACATGCTCCTTTGCTTCAATTTTTCTTTTTTTGGATATTCAGAATTCCCCTAATCTGCAAAAACATGATCAAAAGAAAAAAAGTGATACTAATAAAATAAAATAAGAAGTTACACTACTAATTGGGTTGCCTCCCAATAATCGCTTAATTTAACGTCGCAGCATAACACCATTAATTTTACTATTTTTCCTTCCACATTGAAGATATGAAATGCACCCTTAATTTTGCATCAATTTTTCTATTACGCTCAAGGGGTGGTGGTATAGAAATAAAGGTCCCAACCAACAGATTTCGCATTATGCACTTTTTGGATCTTAAGTGAGGAGTGTAATTCTGTGATAGTGGAACAATAAATTCAAGAATATAGACATTGCTCCTCCCCCATACACTCTTCTATAGTCTTAGATGGCTTGATTAACATTTCATCATCTAAACATAATGTGGAAAAATGATTGGAATGAGGTCTAGTGTGCCCTAACTTATGAATTGTATTATTATTTACACTCACATATTTACAGATACCAGAGTTTTTAAAAATAATATTATCTACTTCATTAAATAAGTCTAGTGTACTCTTCTCAACAATGACAATATCAATAAAAGTATGATCAAACAATTGATCCTCAACTTTTAGCTCTTCAAGTTGACTTATAAATATTTGTTCTTCCTCACACATATTATTACTATATTGGTGGGTGTCATAAGATGTAATTTTTGCACTCAACTCACAATCTAGATGATAGAGATAAAAACCAAAGATATCTTCAAGCATGCGCTTACATATTGATTTATAGCAAAGTAATAACAAATCTTCCATGTCCCCATACATATTATCTTGTTGAAAAAAAATTAACATATAAGAATCCATAATATCAGAAGTACAAGAATTGCAAGAACACTTATCACTACATACTTTTTATAGAAATGTGATAATAATAATAAAAAAAACTAATTTAAAACTAATTCTAAGATACAAAAAAGGACTACAAGTCAAAATAAATACGGAAGACAATTTCTACGCCACATTTCCCGACAGTGGCGCCATTCTTGATAACGTCTAAATATACTTTTTGAAAAGAAATATAAACGGTCGTATGCAATATATATACCCAACTATGAGTCGGGGTCGATCCAACAAAGAATATGGAAGAATATAGTCAATAGCAATATTTAACTCGATAATCATTATATAAAAATGGGGGTATTTAAATTGAAAAAAAAATAGCTTTGAACTAAGTGTTTATTTATATTCAGATTATTATAAATAACTAGGAATGTGTTCCCCATACGCTCATAATGCGGTAATCCTAATAATAGTAATCATATCCTAGTGTATCACATGCAAAGTGGTAAGATATGTATCCCTAAGTGCTTGGTCCGCCAAATAGGTAATTCCACCCCGCACCTTGGTCCGGCTACGTGTGTATAATTTACAAACCCTTACATTTAGCTCAGATTAGATATCACATCAATGTATGACTTAGTTTTCACCCTCGCACCGATTGACATTAGACTATTAGATAGTATCACATTAAATCTCTGTTGATAATTCTTTTCTTATTAACTACCTCCTTGATCCGGCAAGGAGCAACAAGGGGAGTTCTAATGCGTGCACTCGTTAAAAAGACTTCTGAGCGAAAGAATTACCAATGCATGCATCAATACTATTCAAGAATTACTTAGTTATTACTGATACTTTGTTAATCGCTCATGGTTCCCGCAACCCTAGTTATGAAATTTAATTAGCTACTCATTATCTCAAAAACACAATCAAAATTTATTAAAATTAATATGCTTGTGTTAATCATAAAAATTTAAGAACAACAGCTAAACTATCTTTTATTAATCACGAATACAAATAAATAATAAAGGAGAAGAAAGAATAAACCACAATTCAACGACTTCCACAACGGCTCTTCCAAAGTTTCTAAGCTAGAATTTTTTTTATATTGTGCATTGTTTCTTGGTTCTTGGCTCTCTAAAGAATAACTTTTCATGCCCTATTTATAAATATAAAAACCCTAAATAAAATAATTAAGTTCCAGACCAATTAGAAAAACAAAACCCAATTAAATTGTGTTTTCCGTATTTTTCGTGCCTCCTCATAATAGCAACTGACTGAACAGTACGTGTACATAAAATTGCACCACGTGATTTTTCACAATTGTTTGCGGCAGAGGGGCGTCCGCTGGTGACACGTGGCAGCAACAAGCCTAATTCAAATTGAATTGGCAATTCCTTCAGATTGGCACCATATGTATAAATACATTACTATATTAAATTTAACCAATTAAGCTGTCTGGTTGATTTCTTTCTTCAACCTTCTATCTTTAATTTGTTTTAGTTTCAATTTTTTTCATTTTTCCACCAATTTAATCCTACAAATAAAATATATCATTTAGCATAATTCATAAAATTAATGCTAAAAAAGGGCAAATAAAAATAATAAATGTGGGGCAAATAATGATAAAATATATATCTTTGCCTCACATCAACACCCCACACTTACACTTTTGTTCATCCTCGAGCAAACATTAAAGCTCATCTCAAAAAATCATACTAGCAATGTCAATACTTTGGTTAATACAAACAATTAGGTCATATACCAATTTCAAAATGTTAAGTACAATTTTCCTTCATTATGCAAGACATCAAAATAAACAACAACTCTCTAACCTCCTAACCTCAAGGAATGACTTTGAACACATCAAATTTAAGTTTGCTCCCGTACTCTCATCAAAGAAAGTTAATAACATCACCTATCTATCATGAAACAAGTGCTCTCAAAAGAAGATATAGTCCATACACTCGATTCAAAATATTAAATATAAAGTAATATAAGGACTTAGCATCAAGAAGAACTCTCATACTCATAAATAAAATTCACATGTATGCACAAAGAATTATAGGCTTTGCCATTATGTACATCTCCACTAATTAAGCATGCTTGAATATAATCAAATAAGACTTTAACGGATTGTAATGTAGGCTAAGGAATGGGTAGGAAAACTATATAATAGTGACTTACACTTCCTTAAGCACTTTGCACTTTAAGACTTTATCACCCATTATTTTCTTCTCTTTATTTTCAGTCCTCTCTTCAACAATTATTTCACAAGTAATGCTCATCATCACAAGAATCCTTCAATATTATTTTTTTCTTTTTTTTTTGAGAGGTTTTGCACTAGTCACCCTCAACTCAAGGCTTTGAGGCTTAAGTGAGGTACACAATATTCTTGGTAGGACTAGGACCAATGTTTTAAGCATATTTCTGAATTAGACACCCTCAACTTAAGTATTTAAGCTTAGTTGAGGTGCACAATATCCACAAGGGACCAGGGCCAAAAACAGAGTTTTCACATTTTTCTTCTTTCTTCACACATCAAGGATTTTCACCCTTTTCCCCTTCTACCACTGTTTTCAACTTTTCTTCTCAACGTAGTGCATTAATGATTTCTTTTTGGATCAAATAGAATTATGGTATCAATAAAAAGGGATTCGACTCGATCATGTGGTTTACAAGAAAAATATAGGCTAAAAGGCTCAATATGGTTAACTAGTAATATAATATCTGAAAAGGCTAAAATTTATCAGACAAATCAAAGAAACCCTAATTCCATCTCCTAAACAAGGCAACACTTTTATTTTGCTTCAATAACATGCAGGGCAAGTTCTAGACTAAAGATGCAAAATATGGAATAAACAAATTCTCACCACACATGGCATAAGTATCAATCAAGATAGATCAATTCCACTTATAAGAGACACAAGTTCATAACAAACTACAAAATAAAATAAGTTATATACAAAGTCACAACCATGAGCTTAGTGTCAAAGAGTCTGCAATTTCCTTATCAATCAAACATTCACAAGAAAGTACTACTAAAAATTTAGGCCTAAATAGCAAGTATGCACACCACTCAAAAGGGTCTTATCTTTTCTCTCAAAAAAATATCAAAAGAAATCATATTCCTAAAAAAGTAAAAGACACTTGGCTCAAAGAGACTATCCTTAGGAAAAGAACCGAAAACAACAGCCAAGGAACCCTTCCTAAAAAAAAGACTCAATAAAACAGCAAAAACTAGAAATTCATTCCTCCACCCCACACTTAAAAAGATGCTATGACCCCAAAGCATTAAATAAAATTTAAAACAAGGGTTAGGAAAACTCCCTGAGGTCTTTGGGCCTAGCTAGTAGCATATTCTCTTAATTTTCATGAAGGGTTGTCACCCCACACTTAAGCTCAAACATGCTCCTTTACTTCAATTTTTTTTGGGTACTCAAAATTCCCCTAATCTGCAAAAACAAAACCAAAAGAAAAAAAGTGATACTAATAAAACAAAAATAAAATAAAATAAAAAGTTGCACTACTAATTGGGTTGCCTCCCAATAAACGCTTAATTTAACATCGCGGCACGACACCATCAATTTTACTATTTTTCCTTCTATTTTGAAGATATGAATTGCACCCCTAATTTTGCATCAATTTTTCTATTACGCTCAAGGGGTGGTTGTAACGACCCGAGAGCATCCCCTAGTCGTTACCGGCTTATTCGACCTCTCGGAGGTCTTATACAAGCCCTTAGCATTCGTCATAGCATTTATCGTAGAAAAATAGCGGAAAATTTAAAACTTTCATAATATAACACAAGACTTAAAAGTCACCTCATTAAAACCTTTAATACAAAATCGGAATACTACGTCACAAGGTAGCCATCTTAAAACATAACTACAACACAATAGGGACACAACCCTAGCAATACAAAAGAAACTACTATCTAGTACATTGAACTTAAGGAAACTCTTTAACATAAAGGTCCTTGAATCTTTAAGGACACACCCAAACTTGGGAATAGTAAGCCAAGCTCATCACTTCTAGGAAAAGTCCTTTAGCCACCACCACCTACACTTGGTGTAAAAAGATGAAGAAGAATGGTGTTAGTACAAGAATGCACTAAGTATGATAACCATGCAAAAACATGCTTTTAAAAGGACATTTAGT
>JAJOOR010006181.1:0-34764 GCA_036250505.1 Solanum acaule | reverse complement strand
CCCCCCCCCCCCCCCCCCCCCCCCCCCCCCCCCCCCGGCCCCATCAGTTTTTTTTTTAAGAAATATTTTTTTTGAGAAATATTTCAGGATCGGAAGTCTGGGTCAAATCCTATGTCAAATCTCAGGGTCAGCTTTTGGAACGGTCATCAGGATCGTGTCCTAGGTCGGGTGTCAGATTCTGGTCCTAGGTCGATTATCGAGGTTGATTTTCGGGTCAGAAATTATTTTCCTAAAGAGTAATTTCTAGTCTCAAGCCAAAAATAAAAGATATTTTCTGGAAAATATTTTTCATTCACCAACCAAACATTAAAAAATATTTTCCAAAAAAAAAATTCACTCACCAACCAAACATGAGAAAATAAGTTAGAAATTCACTTCTTTACCAAGAAAACATTTTCCTTCGTACCAAACACATCCTTAAGAAATGCTAATTGTACTGGACTAATCATAATTCTTTGTACTTGATGTATCATTTTAATTATCTATCTTCTAATTAATTAAGAAAACATCCAATGAAATCCCTTTATTATTTTGACTTCCAGAATAATAGGGGTGTAATCTTGAAATGGGTACCTCTAACGGGGTTAATTGTAACTTGAAAGGATAAAAAGTAGTAAGTTTATCGAGTCCCTTTATTATTTGTTTTTGAGGTAAATCCATCTAGGATATGTCATAATTTTTACTTGCTCAAATAATGTGTTTTTTATAATAAAATTTATCGTGTTCTTATATTCTACAATTTACTTCTTGTTCAAAATTTGGAAAACACTAGGTAATTATTAAAATAACATGTATTAGCACAAAGGGGTAGTGAGTAGTGACCTCATAAAAGGAATTTGTGGAGATATAGAATTGATTAATTAGTAGATGACTTTATTACTTAAATGGCTCTTTGATCAATTCAAATTATTCTTTACAATTAAACAAATGCTAATTGTGCTGGACTAATTCTTTTGTACTTGATGTGTCCTTTTAATTAACCATCTTATAATTAATTAATTAATCAAACATCCAACGTAATCCTTGAAGAAATCAAATGGAATTAAGTTGACAATATGAGTTTCCAACACTATAAATACCACCATTTCAATTGTTTGTTTCGTCACCAAGAAATCAACAAAAAATAAGAGCTATGGCAAAGTACACTACTTTTCTTGCCGTCCTCTTTTGCCTCTTCCTTGTTGCTGCAACTGGTGAGTCGACGTGATTCTATAGCTACCAAATATAATGATTTGTTTAAGATTACAAATTTTTAAAATATTTATTTTTTATTAAACTTTGTGACTAGTAAAACTTGTCCAATAAAATAAAATGGGAGCATTTATTAGGAAATTCTGAAAAAATTGCTATCTCAAGTACATACCATGAGTTTTCAATTCATTCTTTGCAGAAATACAAATGGCAGAAGGGAAATACTGTTGGAAAAAGAGTGACAAGTGGAATGGACCTTGTCAATACTCTTACAAATGTAGTTATCATTGCAAACACTACTATGGAGCTAAATATGGTATTTGTAAGAAGTACAAACCATGGGGTCACAAATATTACTGGGCAAAATATGCTTGCTACTGCTACTCACCTTGCCATTACTAAGAAACTTTCAACATCTCATCTATGTAAACAAATAATTATTATGCTGCCTATTTTATGTATGTGACAATGTAATAAGGCTGATTTATGTGTGTAACCATTCTGGCCAAGCTTTGGGTGATGAGAAATTGTATTGTATGCTTTTGTATGAGTATTAATTGATGTGAACTGTGATATTTTTCTATATAAATATTTGTTGTGTAAAATACCATGCAGCGCTAAGAAAAAATTAATAACAACATGACTCGACATTCATATTGTCTAACACACGTACAGAGAAATTTGTAGACAAAACATTAGGACGATAGCAACAACAATAACATAAACAATTGGGATTTGAAAAGGATAGAGAGTACGTAGACCTTACCACTACCTCATACCTCATGGAGGTAGAGATGTTGTTTCTGAAAGATCCTTGGCTCAAATGAAGCAAATTGTGAACTACAAAGAAGAAGAAAACAATGCAGAAATCATAGCTATTATACAGTGCAAAGCCTACAAGAATGGAACAAGAGAAATAAAATAGTGTGATAATCGAAACATTGTGATCAACAGATGGTGATAGACACCCAAAGCAATAATAACTTGGCTAGTACACGACAAACACCAAAAATCCTAATCCCTCGAAGATCAAGATAACAACTCCAAACCTACTAACATTTTACCCTAATACGCAACCTCTGCACCGTCCTATATCTAACATCATGTCTCTGGAGTTGCATCATGTCCTGTCTAATCACCTCTCTCGAATATTTTTTTTCCTACCTCTACCTCTCATCGTAGCCGCTATATCGAGCCTCTCCCACCTTCTCATTGGGGCATCTGGGCTTCTTCTCTTCATATGTCCAAATTATCCTAGTCTTGCTTGTAACATCTCGCACCTAGAAACGACCATAAAGAGTTTAAAATATGAAAATATTGATTTTTGGAAAGAATAAGGAAATCTGGAAATTTTGTCTAAGCTAAGAGAGTGAATTTTGGCCATTTTCAAATGGCAATAAATCCTAGATCAGGATGGTTTAGGAGCATTTCTTGATATGGTTGGAAAGTCCTTGAAGAGATCTTTCCAATGCCGCCAGGTTTGCGCAATTTCGACATCGTATGAGTGAGATATGCCTTTCGGAAGTTGGGTTGTTGGATAGAGGAAAGTCCCAATCCAGATTTAGGGAAGGGCAAAGTAGTCTTTTCTCTAATTTATTTCCTAATTCGTTTTTAGGGATTTATTGGGGTAAAAACTTATTTTGGTCAGATTAGAAAATTAAATTCACGCTTAGGGCTTGGAGAAAAGAGAAAGGAAGAAAGAAAGGGAGAAAAGCCAAGATTTCGCCAAGAACGTCAAGCGTTTGGAGTGGAATTCGTCGGGGGTGATCCCTATTAAGGTATGTGATATTTATTTCATGTTGGGTTAGTTCACCCACACACTATATTGTTCAATTCAGCGAATTTAAGTTATTTGAATGCAAAGAAAGTGAGTTCTTGAAGAACATTGTTGAAAATTCGTTGAATTAGTGATGGTTGTGTTGTTGAAGTCTCTTGTTGATTTGATTCGTGTTTCCAGGTGAATTTTTTATTTAAATTTGTTGTATGTTGAGGGTACTACTGATCCTAAGTGTCTGGGGAAAGAACTATGGAAGTTTAGAGGGTTTTGAGATGAAAAACGAAGGAGAAAGTCGGAGATTTTCTGGGAAAAGGCTTGGGGGGCCGCGCCTGCCAGAGCGCCACAAAAGTTCCTCTGAACTTTGGCCTCTGGCGCATCGCGACAGCCATAGTGCCACAGCAAGCCCTTTGAAGTTTGAGGGCTGGCTCCCCACGCCTCTTAGAGCGCCAGGGACGCCAGTTCTCCCCATTCGTTCCCCACCTTCTCATACTTGTTCCTGAGTGATGTACCTATGTTTCTTAGTCGATTCCAATACTCTAAAGTACATCTAAACATCATGAAATCATCCATAAACATGAGATCATGAACCTTGAATCCATAATTCAATTCAAGGAAAATTAAGTTCAAAGTCAAAGAAGTTAAGAGTCAAGTCTAGAAGTTAAGAAGCAAGTCAAAGCAAAGTTTCTTAAAGTTTTCAAGGGTCTCTAACAATGTTTTAACATCGTTTTAAGACCTAAGTTTTGAAGTTAAACAAAGAGTAAAGCTATGGTTTGAAGTTATTTTCTTCAAAGAGATATTAGGGACTATTTATTCCCAAAGAAGTTTTAAAGAAATGTTTTCACATTTAAACAAGATTGGAAACTGAGATTTCCAAAGAGCCTTCGGGCTAGTTTTCAGAAAAGAGCAATCGCTTTCTAAATGAAGCAAAAGAGAGGAAACTGAGATTTCCAAGATAGCCTTTGAGCTAAGTTTTGAGCAATTATCTCAAATCAGCAGAAAGAAATATGTTTTAAAAAAACATAAGAGCCAGTTTATTTTTGGGAGTAGTATTGAGTACCGAATTGGGGGAGCATTCAAAGAACCTACAGCCCCCATAGAACCATGTAGCCATCATGGGTAGAAGAGGTTCATACTTTTTAGGTGAATCCTTTTCAAATTAGACTAGTGGATCCATTAGGCAGTTCAGGTTCTATACCTTTGGCCGGGTATAGGATGCTCTGGCAGCGTGAGGTTGATCGTTGTATCATCACTATAGCTCTTATGTGATGGTTGTCAGTTAGAGAAATTCCCACAGCAGTTATTGTATTTTTATATATATCAGTTCATTTGTATTTCTGCATACATCTCAAATTTATTGTATCTTTGCATACACACAGAGCTTATAGCATGTTTTTAAACAACTTTTCTTTATATTGCACTTGTTTTAAATTGCTTTATATTGAAATGAGTCAGTCAGGTTGAGTTGAGTTGAGCCAGGTAAGTTATTCAGTTTCTTTCAGATTTCCTTCTAGCCTATGTTGCTTAGCATTCCAACTCGCATACTCGTACATTCAATGTACTGATGTCAGTTGGCCTATATCGTCATATGATGCAGATTCAGGTAATCAGGATCAGCACCCAGTGCCTCGTTGATCCAGTTGAGCAGCTCACAGTCAGTGGTGAGCCTCATTGCATTCCGGAGGACTCTTTTATTCTCTTTCTAGTTTAGTTCATTATGATGTTGTGGGGTTTGTCCCAACATCCATCTCAGTTGTTTTAGAGGCTTCATAGACAATTAGTAGTTCAGTTGTCTTTACATTATCATTCGAATGTTGTTTAAAGACTCAGTTGCCATTTTGGCAAAGATGTTATTTCTTTAAGTTATTGTTTAAACTTATTATGTTGAGTAATTCTTCCGCTGAGTTCAGAAAGCCAGGCGAAGGGTTCGCTTGGGACCAGCGATGGTCTTCGAGTGCCAGTCTCGCCCAGGGTGTAGGCTCGAGGCGTGACAAACTTGGTATCAGAGCATAGAGTTCAAGAGTCCTAGGGAGTCTATGAAGTTGTGTCTATAGAGTCCTAGTTATCGGTGTGAAGCGTGCCATATCTATAATTAGGAAGCTGCAACATTTAGAAACTATCTCATTTCTTTCACACTTTTTTCGCGCGTTAGAGTTTATCTCTAAAAAGTTTCCCTCTAATTCTTGTTTGCGCGTGTTTTCAGATAATCATGCCTCCACGAAGAGCAGTCAGAGGTCGTCCAACTAGGAGGAATGTTGAAGAGCAAGAGTTACCTAATGCACCTGAAGTGCAACCACAGGGAGAGGTCTCTAATGCTGAGTTTAGAGAGGCTATAAGGATTCTTAGCAAAGTTGTGACCAATCAAGTTGGGCAGCAGAGAGGAGCTCGGCAAGAAGAGCCTGATACTTCAAGGATTCGTGAGTTCTTGAGGATGAATCTCCCAAGTTTCACTGGTTCGAGCACTGCAGAGGACCCAGAGAATTTCATTGAGGAACTGAAAAAGGTGTTTGATGTGATGCATGTTGTTGATACTGCGAGAGTGGAGCTAGCTGCATATCAGATGAAGAATGTTGCTAGGACCTGGTTTGATCAGTGAAAAGGGGGTAGAGCTGAGAATGCACCACCTGTGACTTGGGCATGTTTTGAGGAGGCCTTTTTGGGGCGATTCTTTCCCCGAGAACTGAAAAAGGCTAAGGTATATGAGTTTCTCACACTAAAGCAAGATTTTTTGAGTGTGCAAGAGTATGGGTTGAAGTTCACCCAATTGTCTCGTTATGCTCCTGAAATGGTTGCGGACATGAGGAGTATGATGAGTTTGTTTGTTGCTGGTTTGGGTCGCCTGTCAAGCAAAGAGGGCCGAGCAATAATGCTTATTGAGGACATGCACATCTCGAGGTTGATGGTCTATGTGCAGCAGGTAGAGGAAAAGAAGCTGAGGGAAAGATAGGAGTTCAAAAACAAGAGAGCTAAGACAGGGAATGAGTCTGGGTAGCAGAAGAGTAATGCAAATCGGTCGTATTTCCAACAGAAACAAAAGGGACCTGCTCCATCATCTGCTAGTACACCTGCACCTAAGAACAAAAGTGAGTACTATGGTAAAAATTCCAGAGTTAAACCTACATATTCACAGGGTAGTGTGGCGCAAGGGGGTAGTAAGCCTCCTGCCTGCATCAAGTGTGGTAGGAACCACTCAGGTATTTGTCGTGAGGTCTCCATTGGTTGTTTCAAGTGTGGTCAGAGTGGACATTTCATGCAAGAGTGTCCAAAGAACAGGCAAGGTAATAGGGGCAATAGAGCCTAATCTTCTGCAGTTGCTCCACCAGACAGGGCTGCACCTAGAGGAGCTACTTCTGGTAATGGTGGAGGAACAAACCGTCTTTATGCAATCACCAGTCGTCAAGAGCAAGAGAACTCTCCAGATGTTGTTACTGGTATGATTCGAGTCTTTGACCTTACTGTTTATGCTTTGCTAAACCCAGGAGCGAGTTTGCCTTTTGTAACTCCTTATGTTGCTATGAGCTTTGATGTTATTCCTGAGCAACTTAGTGAACCATTCAGTGTTTCCACACCTGTTGGTGAGTCTATTCTAGCAGAAAGGGTCTATCGTGATTGTCCCCGTCTCCGTCAATCACAAGAGTACCATAGCTGATTTAATTGAGTTAGACATGGTAGACTTTGATGTCATTCTTGGTATGGACTGGCTTTATGTCTATTATGCCTCAATTGATTATAGAACTTGAGTAGTCAAGTTTCAGTTTCCAAATGAGCCAGTCTTAGAGTGGAAAAGCAGTTCAGCAGTGCCTAAGGGTCGTTTCATTTCGTACCTTAAGGCAAGGAAGTTAGTTTCTAAGGGGTGTGTCTATCACTTAGTCCGAGTTAATGACTCAAGTGCTGAGATACCTCATATTCAGTCAATTCCAGTAGTAAAAGAATTTCCAAAAGTCTTTCCAGATGATCTTCCCGGAGTCCCTCCTAAGAAAGAGATAGATATGGTATAGATTTTATTCCAAATACTCGTTCTATCTCTATTCCGACATACAGAATGGCACCAGATGAGTTGAAATAGTTGAAAGAGCAGTTGAAAGATCTTTTAGATAAGGGCTTTATTCGACCAAGTGTCTCACCTTGGGGTGCTCCGATCTTGTTTGTGAGAAAGAAAGATGGTTCTCTTAGGATGTGTATAGATTACCGTCAATTGAACAAGGTTACCATCAAGAATAAGTATCCTCTTCCAAGGATTGATGATCTTTTCGATCAGCTTCAAGGTGCTTCTTGTTTTTCTAAGATAGACCTCAGATCAGGCTACCATCAGTTGAAAGTAAGGGAATGTGACATTCCAAAGACAGCATTCAGGACCCGTTATGGTCATTATGATTTTTTGGTCATGTTATTCGGTTTAACTAATGCACCAGCAGCGTTTATGGACCTTATGAATAGAGTCTTCAAACCTTATTTAGATATGTTTGTTATCGTCTTCATTAATGACATACTAATATATTCAAGGAATGAAGAAGATCATGCTAGTCATCTCAGAATAGTTCTTCAGACTTTGAAAGATAAGGAATTGTATGCCAAGTTCTCTAAGTGTGAGTTTTGGCTTGAGTCTGTGGAGTTCTTAGGCCATATTGTGTCTGGAGAGGGAATTAAAGTTGATACTCAAAAGATTGAGGCAGTGCATAATTGGCCTAGACCCACATCTCCAACTGATATTAGGAGTTTCTTGGGTTTAGTTGGCTACTACAGAAGATTTGTAGAGGGTTTCTCGTCCATTTCGTCTCCTTTGACGAAACTGACTCAAAAAATAGTGAAGTTTCAATGTTCTAAAGCTTGGGAGAAAAGGTTTCAGGAATTGAAGAAGAGGTTGACTACTGCCCCAGTATTGACCTTACCGGAAGGTACTCAAGGTTTTGTGGTGTATTGTGATGCATCTAGAGTTGGCTTGGGTTGTGTTCTAATGCAGAATGGCAAGGTGATAGCTTATGCCTCTAGACAGTTGAAGGTTCATGAGAAGAACTATCCAACCCATGACTTAGAGTTGGCTGCGGTAGTCTTCGCTTTGAAGATTTGGCGTCACTACTTGTATGGTGTTCATGTTGATGTATTCACTAATCACAAGAGCTTGCAATATGTGTTCACTCAGAAAGAGCTCAATCTTAGACAGAGGAGGTGGTTGGAATTACTCAAGGATTATGACATGAGTATTTTTTACCACCCAGGTAAGGCTAATGTTGTTGCCGATGCCTTGAGCAGGTTGTCTATGGGTAATACTGCCCATGTTGATGAAGAAAACAGAGAGTTAACGAAGGATGTGCATAGACTTGCACGCTTAGGAGTTCGACTTATGGATTCCACAGAATGAGGAATAGTGGTGACGAACGGGGCTGAATCATCACTAGTGGCAGAAGTTAAAGAAAAGCAAGACCAAGATCCCATTTTTCTTGAATTGAAGGCAAATGTTCATAAGCAAAAAGTATTAGCTTTTGAACAAAGGGGAGATGGTGTATTGAGATATCAAGGTAGATTGTGTGTACCTATGGTGGATGGACTCCAAGAGAGGATTATGTAGGAAGCTCATAGATCCAGATATTACATTTATCCGGGTTCCACAAAGATGTATCGTGACTTGAGAGAGGTTTATTGGTGGAATGGCATGAAGAAGGGCATTGCTGAATTTGTCGCTAAGTGTCCAAATTGCCAACAATGAAAGTTGAGCACCAAAGGCCCAGTGGTTTGGCGCAGATTATAGAACTTCCCGAATGGAAGTGGGAGATGATTAATATGGGCTTCATCACAGGTTTACCAAGGTCTCGCAGGCAGCATGATTCTATTTGGGTGATTGTCGATAGAATGACGAAATCAGCCCACTTTTTGCCGGTAAAGACTACCCATTCAGCAGAAAATTATGCCAGGTTATATATTCAGGAGGTGGTAAGACTTTATAGAGTCCCAATCTCCATTATTTCAGATAAAGGTGCACAATTCTGGAAGTCTTTTCAGAAAGGGTTGGGTTCAAAGGTAAACTTAAGTACTGCATTTCATCCTCAGACTGATGGGCAAGCAGAGCGCACTATTCAAACTTTAGAAGATATAATGAGGGCTTGTGTGATTGATTTCAAAGGGAGTTGGGATGATCATATATCTCTCATTGAGTTCGCTTACAACAACAGTTATCATTCTAGCATCCAGATGGCTCCATATGAAGCTCTTTATGTGAGAAGATGCAGATCTCCTATTGGATGGTTTGAAGTTGGTGAAGTAGGGTTAATAGGACCAGATTTAGTTCACCAACCCATGGAGAAGGTGAAGGTGATTCAGGAGAGGTTGAAACCGGCACAGAGTCATCAAAAATCCTACACAGATGTTAGGAGAAGGCCACTAGAGTTCGAAGTAGATGATTGGGTGTATCTGAAGGTTTCGCCCATGAAGGGTGTTATGAGGTTTGGTAAGAAGGAAAAACTTAGTCCCCGGTATACTGGACCTTATCGCATAGTCAAGAGAATTGGCAATATAGCTTATGAGTTAGGGCTACCTCAAGAGTTAACAGCAGTTCATTAGGTGTTTCACATCTCCATGTTGAAGAAGTGCATGGGAGATCCTTCATTGATTATACCAACTGAAAATGTTGGGATTAAGGATAACTTATCTTATGAGGAGGTTCTGGTTCAGATTTTAGATCACCAGGTTCGCAAGTTGAGGACCAAAGAGGTAGCTTCAGTCAAAGTCCTTTGGAGGAACCAATTTGTTGAGGAAGCTACTTGGGAAGCTGAAGAAGATATGAAGAAGAGATATCCACATCTCTTTGAATCCTAGGGGAATGCAGAACAAGGTACTAATTCTCTTCTTAGTACTCTTTGAATTTTGAATGAGCATGTTGATTGTTACATTTACCTGTCGAGTGTTTGAACTAGATGTTACCAACCTTAGCTTAGTGAAATAAAACTCATTCGAGAACGAATGTTCCCAATGGGGAGATATTGTAACATCTCGCACCTAGAAACGACCATAAAGAGTTTAAAATATGAAAATATTGATTTTTGGAAAGAATAAGGAAATCTGGAAATTGTCTAAGCTAAGAGAGTGAATTTTGGCCATTTTCAAACGGAAATAATTCCTAGCTCAGGATGAGTTAGGAGCAGTTCTTGATACGGTTGGAAAGCCCTTAAAGAGATCTTTCCAACACCGCTAGGTTTGCGCAATTTCGACATCGTATGAGTGAGATATGCCTTTCGGAAGTTGGGTTGTTGGATAGAGGAAAGTCCCAATCCGGATTTAGGGAAGGGCAAAGTAGTCTTTTCTCTAATTTATTTCCTAATTCATTTTTAGAGATTTATTGGGGTAAAAACTTATTTTGGTCAGATTAGAAAATTAAATTCACGCTTAGGGCTTGGAGAAAAGAGAAAGGAAGAAAGAAAGGGAGAAAAGCCAAGATTTCGCCAAGAACGTCAAGCGTTTGGAGTGGAATTCGTTGGGGGTGATCCCTATTAAGGTATGTGAGATTTCTTTCATGTTGGGTTAGTTCACCCACACACTATCTTGTTCAATTCAGCGAATTTAAGTTATTTGAATGCAAAGAAAGTGAGTTCTTGAAGAACATTGTTGAAAATTCGTTGAATTAGTGATAGTTGTGTTGTTGAAGTCTCTTGTTGATTTTATTCATGTTTTCGGGTGAATTTTCGAGTTAAATCTGTTGTATGTTGAGGGTACTACTGATCCTAAGTGTTTGGGGAAAGAACTATGGAAGTTTAGAGGGTTTTGAGATGAAAAACGAAGGAGAAAGTCGGGGATTTTCTGGGAAAAGGTTTGAGGGGCCGCACCTGCCAGAGCGCCACAAAAGTTCCTCTGAACTTTGGCCTCTGGCACATCGCGACAGCCATAGCGCCACAACAAGCCCTTTGAAGTTTGAGGGTTGGCGCCCCGCGCCTCTCAGAGCGCCAGGGACGTCAGTTCTCCCCATTCGTTCCCCACCTTCTCGTACTTGTTCCTGAGTGATGTACCTATGTTTCCTAGTCGATTCCAATACTCTAAAGTACATCTAAACATCATGAAATCATCCATAAACATGAGATCATAAACCTTGAATCCATAATTCAATTCAAGGAAAGTTAAGTTCAAAGTCAAAGAAGTTAAGAGTCAAGTCTAGAAGTTAAGAAGCAAGTCAAAGCAAAGTTTCTTAAAGTTTTCAAGGGTCTCTAACAATGTTTTAACATCGTTTTAAGACCTAAGTTTTGAAGTTAAGTAAAGAGTAAAGCTATGGTTTGAAGTTCTTTTCTTCAAAGAGATATATGGGGACTATGTATTCCCAAAGAAGTTTTAAAGAAAAATCTTTTCACATTTAAACAAGATTGGAAACTGAGATTTCTAAAGAGCCTTCGGGCTAGTTTTCAGAAAAGAGTAATCGCTTTCTAAATGAAGCAAGAGAGGAAACTGAGATTTCCAAGATAGCCTTTGAGCTAAGTTTTGAGCAATTATCTCAAATCAGCAACAAGAAATATGTTTTAAAAAAACATAAGAGCCAGTATATTTTATTTTTACTATAGCTCTTATGTGATGGTTGTCAATTAGAGAAACTCCACAGGAGTTATTGTATTTTTATATATATCAGTTCATTTGTATTTCTACATACATCTCAGATTTATTGTATCTTTGCATACACACAGAGCTTATAGCATGTTTTTAAACAGCTTTTCTTTATATTGCACTTGTTTTAAATTGCTTTATATTGAAATGAGTCAGTCAGGTTGAGTTAAGTTGAGCCAGGTAAGTTATTCAGTTTCTTTTAGATTTCCTTCTAGCCTATGTTGCTTAGCATTCCAACTCGCATACTCATACATTCAATGTACTGATGCTAGTTGGCTTGCATCGTCTTATGATGTAGATTCATGTAATCAGGATCAGCACCCAGCGCCTCGTTGATCCAGTTGAGCAGCTCAGAGTCAGTGGTGAGCCTCCTTGCATTCCGGAGGACTCTTTTATTCTCTTTCTAGTTTAGTTCATTAGGATGTTGTGGGGTTTGTCCCAACATCTATCTCAGTTATTTTAGAGGCTTCATAGATTGTTTGTAGTTCAATTGTCTTTACATTATCATTCAGATATTGTTTAAAGACTGAGCTGTCATTTTGGCTAAGATGTTATTTCTTTAAGTTATTGTTTAAACTTATTATGTTGAGTAATTCTTCCGCTGAGTTCAAAAAGTCAGGCCAAGGGTTCGCTTGGGACCAGCGATGGTCTTCGAGTACCAGTCCCGCCTAGGGTGTAGGCTCGGGGCGTGACATTGCTTCCCTCATCTTCTCCACTACAGAGGCCACTCCCACCTTGTACATATATTATTATTCCTAATCTTATCAGTTCTAGTGTGCCCACATATCCATATCAACATCCTCATTATATCTCCACAACTTGCATCTTCCTTAGATGGAAGTTTTTGACTGGCCAACACTCAGCCTCGTACAACAATATGGTCTAACTATTACTTTATAGAATTTACTTTTAAGTTTAGGTGGTACCTTCTTATCATACAAGTCTGCAGAGGCAAGCCTCCACTTCATCTACGTCACACAAATATGATGAGTGACATCATTGACAATGTCCCCACTTCCTTAGATTACCGATCCTAGATATTTGAATTTGGTCTAGGCTTTATAAATACCCCTCAATTCATAAATTTCATTCTATTTCATTTTTAGCAGACTATTTAGAGAGAAAACATCTTAAGTCTTCTCTCGAGCACCTAAGGTGGGTTCCTACTCCAATCTTTTGACTATAACATTGATTATATTGTAAGCAAGAATCTGAAATATTCCTATTTTTGAAAACCTTCTTTGAAGTATGCCTAGTTTTCATAATTCAATTTGAAGTATGACTATTTATCCAATTAAGTATTCTTTTGAAGTGTGAAAATTTGGAGAAAACTTTCAATTTACCAAGGATTTTAACAAGACTTTATGTGAGTGAAAGACAAGCTTGCATTAAGTCTTAGTATATTGATTTCATTATATATTATGCACTACGTATATGTACATTATTTTCCTAACAAGTAGGATTATTTAAACTTGATTTTAAAGTGAAAATTTTGAGCATAATTTTGCTCTATGACCAAACTATTAGCATGAGACATGATTTAATACTTTAAACATAATTTGTAAACATGTGAAACGATGGATTCTTTTTTTTTTTTTTAAGAATTAAAAAATGAGGATAGAGAAAATGGGAAGGGGATTACAATATGGAGAATTAAACCCTCACCAATAAGATGGGAGTTCAAGCATCCAACCAACTAAGCTACTAAGATTTTCTTGTAAAATGATTGATATATATACATCTATCTATGATATGTGGCTAATAATCCATCCCATTTGTGTTTGAATCTGTATAAGTAAATTGTGTTATTTTAGAGGATAAATAGTCAATATAGCTTCAAGTGAATCATTTTCGATCAATTGTATCAATTTAGATGACCATTGATTGTTGAGGTTGTGTAACACTTCGAAAATTTCTAAGGTAAGACTCGAATCATGTTGTAACACCTCATAACTCTACTCTCAAAATTTAAATCGTTCGTCGTAAGTATATGAATTTGAAACGGATGATGTTATACTTGCTCATGTGTTTAAGGCCCTTTAATAAGTATATCAAGGGTATATATTGAAAGTTCTTTGTCGTCATCACTTTTTTTCTGTGATTATTTTCACTTTTTCAAATTTGTATCATTTAGCATCCTATAAAAAATTCTATAATTATATAATCTAGGTGGCAGTAACGAATTTGCAAATGAGTTGTTCCATGAAGGTTGAAACTCATAAATGGTGGTGCAACAAAAGCATGTAAAAACAATGATCGTCTTACAATGAAATGTACTTGAGCTGATTATTATGGAAATCACCTCTATAATTTTTCATCGATTCATGATTTAAAAGTTCTCATATTATGCATAATTAACAAGCAAATCACGAGCTGGATTTGCCGCAAATATGAATCATCTTGAGCGAATAATATATTAAAAGAATAAAAAATCAAAAGAAATTACTGGCATCTAAATTCTGAAACTGTTTAGAGGAAATTCGAGTTGGTTGGGATTGGAGAAGAAAATGATCTGCAATGTATACTTTATTGTATTAACAATGTATATAAATGTATTTACATTTTTATATATATAATTATACATCATTTATACAAGAGTACACTATCTATACATATACATACATATCGATATATTACCTATATACATATATATGACAATTTTGTTGAGGATAATTTTTGTTGTTTGCTAATTTGGGCCTTTTTTTATGTAAATGGAAACTTGACTATCGTTTGGATTGGCTTATTGTTTTTGGCTTATGAGACAAAAGTCATAAAGTTAGGATTTCTAACTTATGACATTTTGCTTATTTTTGCTATTTTGATTCAAAAACAAGTGCATAAAAGCACTTTTTAATTTTATTAAGACTTTAAAAGTACTTAAAAACTATTTTAACTTAAAAACACCTAAAAATAATCTAATTCAAACACTAGTATGTAATAAAACCACTAGTATTATTCATATAGCACCATAGTTCACATAAAACACCAATACAAAGAAACATATATAATGAAAAAGCTAACATAAAAGCTCTACCAAAATAGTCATGTGCTAGAGCCTTAACATGTCTTATTACATTGTCACACACACAATCAACCAACAAAATCACATCAACTTCTTATTTATGTATATATATATATTTTAGTCCTTGAGACTTTGATGTTCCTTCTGATTAATGGCAAGGAGAGTAGCAATAGCAAGCATAATTAGACCAATCATTATTGTGTCCCCCTTTGTATTTCTTACAAATTCCATAATATTTATGTCCAAACCAATGCTTGCAGTGCTGGTTACATTTGAAAGTATATTGGCAAGGCCCATGCCACTTGTCACTTTTTTTTCCACAATCATGTCCTTCTGCCATCTGCATTTCTGCATGAAACAGGAAATTGGAAACCAAGCAATAAGGATCATGTATAGGTACTTGAGATATCGCAACAACAAATATGATATTTAGCTACGAAATTATTAGGTACAATACTGGATTCTTCGTTAGTTATTCATTTTTTATGAGGGTTTCATTCGACCCCAATATCCCAATATTAATATTTTGGTTGTTCAAGCCGATACAGGTACAAAAGTGGCTATAACAAAGCAGTTTATTCCTGAGATGAATTTACTGGTTGAACTAGATAGCGAAGACTTCTGTAACCTTAGATTCGTTACACTGTTTGACCAAACTCGTTGGCTCTACATCTATCGAAAGTGGATAACCTTCGTTAACGTCAGCATTTGATATTTTCTCAATAGCTTCAATAGGTCATTGAAAGCCTTTGGTGTACTAAACCGTACAAAATTTACATTTCGTGTTTCAATTTATGGGCCACGCACTTTTAGTGATGTATCATATATTTTTTTCATTGTGAAGTTTTGTCCACTAATTATAAACTAACAAAATCTACTTTTTCTAATTGTTTGATGTTTAATTTTAGATAAGACAGATATACAATTTAACATGATACCCGAGAATGCATGTAGTCTTGCATTAAAAATCTTGTTTTCAAAAAAAATGTATTTTCACACGTTTGTTTGGTCCATAAAATAGCATCATATCTATACATGTAGGGGTGATGTGACAAAACATTACGTGTGCTCTCTGGCTAAAATAATTTAAATTTTTAGATGAGATGACCACACAATTCGATAAGATTTTAGATATATTTTTATATCAACTTAAACTCATTGTCAAAATTTATAAACTTCAAAATCTGAATTTGTTTACGTCTCTGAGACTAAGAAGCATGATTAACAAGTTGTAGACTTACCAGTAGCAGCGACAAGGAGAAGACACAAGAGTAGAGAAGTGAAAGCTGTATTTTTTGCCATGTCTTTCTAGCTTACAATTTTTCTTTTGTATTAATTGTTTCTGGTGAGGAAACTTAGATTAGAAATTATGATATTTATAGCATGGTGTAAGCTTAATATTGTCAACTAAATTCATTTTTTTGACTAGTTCAAGAATATTACATCATTTTATTATGTACACATGAACAAGTAAAAAGAATAATTCTAGGTTCAACCTTCAATTTGCTATTAAAAAATTATGCAATGAACAATGAGAATGTTGACTAGAAGCAAAACCCAGTATTGAATATGGTGTATGGTGTATTATAGTAATGATGTTATCAGTTATACTAAAATTATTTCTTATACAATCCATGTTTGGTTTGATGTATTAAAAATAATATGCATTTTAAATTTATGAGAAAATATTATTTATAAAAATACCTTTTACAAATACGATGAAAAGGATATGAAAAAGGTTTTGATGAACAATTGTATCTTTATTATAACATCTTGCATATTGCTATTACTGTATATTTTCATACATTAGTTATACATAGTAAAATATATCAAATAAAGTGTATAACAAGATATTAGTAATATGCAAAACTAATGTATACATTATTTTTTTCTACTGCACTACCAAACGATCGCTTAGAGTGTGTTTGGTATGGATAAAAATCATTTCCAATTATCCCATGTTTGGTTGGTTAATATATATTGAAAAGATTTTCTATAAAAAAAATAATCATAAGTAACATTTCATGAAAAATATTTTCCTTCATACCAAACACACCTAACCTTTTGACATTCGATAGAAATATCGTTCAAATTGGCCTAATAATTATCTGAAACATTATTTTATCTTGATACATGCTTAATTAAATTTACTTTCATAAATGATGCATTATTATACTTGAGGAAGATGGTATTATTTTCTACAATTTGTATTTTACTATTTTGGTTCTCTCATTTCAACTTGTACTTGGTGACCATATCAATTCTAAAACTAGAAGCAACCATTGTTGAGCTTGATCAATTCAAATAAATAATCATCAAGAATGGTTCTTTATCATATTATATGTCTTTGTAGTACGTTTGTTCCATATCATTTTAGGTAATTAAGCTTCTAATGTTGAACAACTAAATAATTAGGATTTAGTCACATAAATTGCCATTGCAAAAAATATTTACATACTATAACAAACCACCAAGTTGCATAAACAAAAGAAGTTGAACTTTTACGTTGTCATGGCATGAATGAGCTTTTTATTAAATGAAAATGACATAATAAATCAAATTTTTCATGGATGATATAAATAATATTTTTCTCAAAGTTCCATAATATATTTGTACATGGGACAGGGGGGTAAAACAGTAAAATCTAGTGACTCTACCGTGAATCTCGAAAAACCCAAAGAGTCCAAAACTGTCGCTGCATTTTCTTTGTGAAAACAAAAAGGTCAGAGTGCAAAAATGGCGTTGTTGAAACTGCTTCTGTATTCATTTTTGTTTCTCCAAATTTTGACAACAATTTCATCAAATGGAGTTGCTGATTCAGAACCAATTGTTGATTCAGATGCAGATTCATCTATCAGACTCCAACTTGACCAACTCAACTCCAAAATTTCCCTTTTAGGTTTTTCCTATACTCAATTTTGTGTTGTTTTACTTAAAAATGGAATTGGGTTTATCGTATGTTGGAATTTTATCATCTGGGGTTTTACTCATAAATGTAGAATTTTTGTTTTCTGGTTCAAGTAGAGTGTAACAGATATAAGATGATTCATCCGGAACTAATTTGAGATTAAGGCGAAGTTAAAGATTGATTCTTTTGATAATTTAAGTGAAAATATCAGTGTTGATTTGATCTCTCAAGAGCACCTAAAATGAGACGTGAATGATTTTCAAACTGAAGATGTATTGCAGTTCCTTTGTTGTAGGGGTGGCAAATAGGGTGGTTGGGTCAAAACAGGTTAAATTAATTACTGGGTTAAAACCCAACTTGCCCAAAATTTGTTTGAGTGATGAAATGGTTGAGAAACTGAGGTTCTAAATTTAGCGGAGACAAAAAACACTAGGTGATTCTTCCCATTTATACTAGCCTTGGTGGATAGAGCTATTTGGTACCTCTTGTCGGTGGGAGGTAGTAGGTATTCCGTGGAATTAGTCGAGCTGCATGAAAACTGGCCCAAACACCACGGTCATAAAAAAAATTGCTTTGAGTCAAAATGTGTCAAACAACAGTCATAACCCAACCTGCCTTTCATAACCCAATTCTCTGCACAATCCACCCAATCTATCCGGTGAAGAGTTGGAGAAGACAAAAGAATTGGAGAACATCACATGTCTCTTCTTTAGATTATTAGGATGAATGTTGAATGAAGTGAAAAGTAATTTCTTAGTAGTGAGGTAGATAAAAGAATATGTGTTGTTAAGTTAGTACTTTTATCATTTCATAGAGGTAAGAAATGAGTATTATAATATCATTTCATACTTTTGGCGTAATAGAGAGAGGATCTTGTGTTGTACAGACAATTTAGTTGATTTGATTAAATAGATTGGAGGGCAATTTCTTTTTTCTAATATTTTTTGCTTGTGAATTAGATTACATTTTGATCGTGTGGATTAAACTACTTTGACCTGTTTTGACCCAATTGATTGATGAGTTATTTTGGTTTCAACCTATTAGGTCAACTCAACAAATGGTCATGATTCAATTGGTAGAAACAGTGGACGGGGTGGGCGGGTTTGGGTTGATTTTTGCCATCTCTACTTTGGTCTATGTAGCAGGAGGACATGAAAATGAAGAAACATATTTTAGATTGTGTCTATTCCTAGTATAGCAGAAATGTTTTCTAGAAACCTTGGAAACCTGTTAGTTTCCTACTTTTTTAGATATAGTTATTTAAAAACTAAGCGGTTGTTTGGTTGTTGGTTTAGAGTTGTGTAGGCATTAATAATGTAGGGATTTCTTATGTAGGGAATAGTTATGCATAGATTAGAAATGCAACGATTAGTAATACTTGGATTAATTATGTAGGATCAATTATGCATAAATCAGTTATTCATGAATTGTTTACTCAAAACAATAAAATAATTATACATGATATAGTATTACATGGATTGCAACATAGAGATTATTCTGTATTGAATATCTTGTTTGTTTCAATTATACAATTTGTAATTTAAAAAATCTATAAGTTTTAAAATAAAATAATTTTGCACCCAAGAATGTGACCTAGTTATCAATGAAGTGGGTTGAGAACCATGAGATCTCATGTTCAAGTAAAGACAAAGACACTATGTGATTTTTTCTCATTTGACCTTGCTTGGTGGACAGAGTTACATGATACCTATTGCTGGGGGAGGTGACCCGTGGAAGCTAGCTTGGACACCACAATTATCATAAAAATAAAAGAAAATGATTTTTTCAATAACAATTTAGCCTAGAGTATGATGAGGGCTTTCTGTTTTTTGATTATTTGATTCATGTAATAATAATACCTGAATTGCTATTCCATATTCTACCCCGCATAAATTAATACATAGATTTTGTGTAACTCATGCATGTATTACTTCACTTTGTGATTATACTGGGTATGTTGTTGTTGTATCATGTATGCATGTATTAGTTATACCACCAAGGAAAGAAGAAACCAAACATAGCATTAAGTATGTTGAATCTTATGTAGATTAGGAAAAATCCAAGCAAACATGGTATAAGTTATACTCAATTTTATGTAGGTTGAAGATCAACAACCAAACAACATATAAATTTTATACATGTATTGTGGTACTTATGCTTGACCAAACGAGCCTCCTTGGTGCATTGGATTTCTATGGATTAAATTTGAGTGAATGTTGACGTTTTGATTAAAGGTCTGTAATTAAGATAGAAAATAGGAATGCATTATGATCTTAGCATTTCATTTATTATTAGGAAGAACTGAACAATTATTTGCCACTGTTGGGAACATTTCTTAGTATAAAACTATTTAGAATTATCAATTATATGGGGTTTAGACTTCTGGTGGATATCTTGTTGTCAACTATATTAGCCCTTTCTCTTTTTTTCGGATCTGGCTATTTTGTTAGTTGGAAAATTATTGAGTGATTTCAATCATCAACTATGCGTCGAAACTAGTTGCACTTTGCTATACGACACCTCTATTATCTATTTCAGTCTATTTGAGCCCATGTCATTCCAATACTCAATAATTTGTCCTGTGGGAACAAATAAGGATTTCTAACAAAGTATAAATTCTTCAAATCTGGTACTTGTTCCTACAATGAAATCTTTAACCAAACTAATAAACTCCAGTCAAATGCTGACCTAATGTAGGTGTAATGAAGAATAATCTGGGTAATGTGCAAAAGTACAATTCATTCCTCTTCACTGTCTTTTCCCCTTGTTTTTATAGCTCCCTTCTAATTAACAACTTAATTCTCTTTCTTTTTCTTGGGGTGAAAGAGTCGCGTATTGACGACGGTACTCATGAACTGAGGACGAAGGATGAGAGAATCAAAGAGCTGGAGAACACGGTTGACTTGAAATTAGCCAAATTGGCTTCTCTACAAAGTGAACTTCAGGTATATCAGGTTTGACAATACACCTTTTGAAGAGAGTGGTCATTTTTAGTATCTGAGTAAGCTAAAGAATTCAGACAGTCATAACTGTGATAAAAACAGAGAAAATTATGTGCTCTAGAGTGGTCATTAACTTGATATATACTTATCTTCGCTAGGAAAAAGGTTCCCTTAATGCAAAAGAGCTGGTTGCTAAGGCTAATGTTCGTGCAACTGAACTTGAACGCCAGGTTAGTTATGTTTAAGCTGGCTTCTTTGTTTAGATATTATGCTGCATTCCTTAATATTCTGTTGATGTGCAGATAGATGCTCTTAGAAGGGAAACAGAAGCACAAAACAAGAAGAAAAATATTCTTGAAATCAGTACAAATGAAGCAGAGGAGAAAATACAGGAACTGAATCTAAAACTTGAAAGTGTATGTGCTTGTTTACTTGAATTTTCATATTTGGGACCTACAAATATAATCCTTTTTGCACTCACTTAATCGCTTCCTTAGGAATTGACATCACTTTATTGTATGCATATTTGATTTTAGCTACAACGGATTAATGAGGAGCAGAATGCGAGGATCCATAAAACCAAACGTGCTCTTCAAGTGGCAGAGGTTTCCATTACTTAGTTTCTTTGACAACAGGAAATACTGATTAGCTGAGGGTACTAATACTTTTGGTGGCTTCAGGAAGAAATGATGAAGGCTAAATTGGAGGCTTCTTCTGTTTCTGAGCAGCTTGAGGAGGTAGAATCAGTACTTCTGAAATTATCTTTTTTCTTTTCTACTTGTACTTCTGGTCTGTCATTGATTTCAAATATATCTAGAAATATTTATCCCGAATGATGTCTTTCTACTGCAATGAGGTTCTTATCCTCTCTTGTTCCATTTTTCTCTTGTAAGTTTCCAATCCTCTGGTTTTATACTCTCTTCCATCTATGGGTGATGGCATTAACTAATCAAAATCGACCTTGAAGACCAAAATATCATATTGTATTTCTTTCTGCTTCTTACTCTTTACATATTTTCGATCTTCCTTTTTTCTTTTCTTTTTTTCCAACTGAACTATTTCCCATTGGATCAATTAGGGTGGGGGTTCTGATAATTTATAACAAGAAAAAAACTGATGGCAACTTGAAAAAATCACAGTGTGACTCAAGAGGAAAATCAATTAACTGTTCTTTGAATCACATGTCCTCTACTTTTTGTGAAACCAGGTTAAAGAAGGATGGCTTCCACCTTGGCTTGCTGTTCATCTTGTACATTTTCGGGTGATTATACTTATTCTTTGCATATTATAAGGGAGTCTCTCTTTTTATCCATTTTCCTTGACTTATTGTGATTGTGCAGTCAATTGTTATGACTTACTGGACTGAGCACGGAAGACCAGCTTTGGATCTGACCTTAAAAAAGGTCTTGTTCTTCTGCTAATGCTTCTAATTAGTTGGTACTTCATTTAGGTCAAATTATGCTTGTTCTTTATAGTATTCTTTAGATATCTATTCTGCATTATAGATGTCAATCCTTTTAACAATGATTGCTTCAGGCCCTGGAGACCAAGTCTGAAGTAGTAAAGATGGCGGAGCCTCATATTCACTCATTTAAAACAGTAAGCCATTCCTTTTTAGTTTCTCCTTTCTACCAAAGGAAGCATTTCTTCTGACAGTCTATCTATTTAGTTCTGTTATCTAGTTTGTCGCTGTGGTCACCTTGACTCCCCCTTCTTAGTGTATGCCCTATATTTACATAGCTATTCCCTATCATTCCTCTATGCTTTAAATATATACATAGGTCTGGGAGATGATAATTTATAGTTCAGATTTTTGTTGGTTTTTCATTTCCAGAATTGAAATAACATTGTATACTATGCTTTTCTTCTGTATGTTCAACTGTTCCTTGATTCCCTGTTGTTTCATTTAAAGGAATGGATCCCAGCTATGAAAGAGCGCTCAGTGGAATTTGCTCGTGATGCCGGGCCTCATATACAGAGGCTCAAGACTAAGACTATTCACCTTTATCACGAATCCAAGAAGTTTATGGAACCTCATATTATGCATGCACAGGAGGTCATCCAACCCTACGTCAAGGTATATTTGTTTTTACCATCTATGTTCAATGACTATGGTCAGCATGGTTTATTCATATCAGCCTACTAATTTGGCAGGAAGTTAGGAAAGTCGCAGACCCTTATGTTGACCAAGTTTCACTGGTGATGAAACCTCATATTTACAAAGCAAGGATTCTCTTGCAACCTTACACCAAGAAAGTTCATCGTCATTATAGGAAGGTCAAGAAAACTGTCAGTTTATATCATCACCAGGCATGATGTCTCTTTCCCCTCTCTGTTTTCCTTATCTTGGTCTCCTGTTAAGTGTTAATGCTGCTTTACTTTTGATGTGCCATCCTTGATGTTTTCTCCCTTTATTTTCTTTTCTTATCACATAAGATCTAGAATTGTTCCCACCCGGACTTTTTATTACAAATACAACCTACAGTAACTATTGCCTTGACATTACCAACAAAAAGACGTGATTTTATCTCGTGGAGTTCACTGTCTGGAGGAAGGAATGGAGGATGAACTTGTTGGACAAGTTAACTGTCAAGATGGAATGAGGGAGAGATGAAAAAAGTTGGACTTGAAATAAAATTAATGAAATAATTTACAGAATTATAAAGAAAAATTATTTGCATGAAAACCCATGTTTTGTTATAATGTGAGTGGATCATCATGAGCCAAACCTAGCTTTGCAAGAATAATTAACCGTTTATGATGTATAGATCAATATGAGACCTAATTAGAGATATCTTTTTCTTGTTTATTGTGTTTTCTGATTTGGTCTCAGTTAGAGAAACTGGTGTATTCTTGCTTAGCAGACATCAAATAGGTAAAGGAAAGCTACACATGCTCGTGTTCTATCACTCTGTGCTGTGGTTCTTTTTGTCAAAAAATAGCTGGGCCATGTGGGTGTGGGGGTAAAGGATTTTTGCATTGGTGCATGCCTAGAAGAAACTAGAATAACAACTAGTATTCTGGTGAATATGCTATCATCTAACACCTTGTTCTCTTTTTCCATCAATTCAGGTTTTAGATGTACGGTTACTTGCTTCAAATGAGTGTCTGATTTAGAGTTTATTTTAGGGGAAAGGCAGAAAAACACCTCCCAAACTGTCTCGGATTACTATTTACTAGTTACACACTTGTACTTTGTGAGGGTCCTATGATCATCCTGGACCATTTTAAGATTGAACAAACACACCCTTAAAATGCCAATCTCATGTCTGTTGGATTGGGAAGTACACCACCTGGCACGTTTACATTTGATAAAAAAATAACTTTTTCTTTTTTTTTTCCCTTGTTTTTTCTTTTTCTTTTTATTCTATTCCTTTTTCTTTTGCTTTCTCTTTCTTCTTTTTCACTCCTTACCACTATACCACCGATAGCCCGACATTGATTGGCCCCCTTCATCACCAGCAAGCCCCACCATTCCCTTCAAATAGCTCCACAATCTCTCTTCCCATGGTTTCTGACCGCTTCTTTTCTTTTCTTTTGTTCTTTTCCTTTATTTTTCATTTTTGCCAGCTTCTTTCACCACAGAGGACAAAAGAAAATGGAAGAAAGGAGAAAAAAATACAGTATATATATGTATGTATGTATATATATGTATGTATGTATGTATGTATGTATTTAATAACAGAAATATTATAAAAATGAAAAATTTTACACATTTTTTGCTTCTCACTCTCACTAGTTTTATGCCTCTTCCCTTAGTTTAAAATAGTCTAAGGGGGTCATAGGACTCCCGCAAAGTATTACTGTATAACTGATAATCCTTGACAAGTCTAGGGGTACTTTTATGCCTCTTCCCTTGAATCACACCAGTTTTTGTTGCATGTCAACTTAATCTGTTAACAAAAATTAATACAACGGAAATGTAAGCTTTATTGCCCATTCATGTGTTTTAGGTTTTTAGCTTTCATTCAATAGCAATATGGAGTTTCTCTTGCTATTATACATTGTCCTAATATTTAACAATAATTTCAATGGAGTTCAAAAGTTTTATAGCAATATGTCTATTTCTCATTAAAAGTATGCCCTTACTGTACCTACAAAGGGGGGAAAAGTAGCAATTTACCTCTGATGGGTTCAATGAATGGCTGCCTGGTATTTCTGATTTTCCGATTAACACTATTATAATTAGGTGGAGATCTAAGTTTATTCTGGATTTCTTCTGGTATGAACATTTAATTATTTTTAAAGAACACCCTAAATGTGGTTAGTTTACAAAAGGCAAGACGATTTTAGGACTTGCCTTGAGAAAAATTGTGAAAGCTATTGGGGAATGTAACACTGAATGATGCGGAATTTGGCTAATATGGCTACTGCGTTTCAATTAAGAGAAGGAACGTTCAAGCATACTTAATTTCTTTTTCAATTCAAATGATTACCTTTTCTCCAAATGTGTTGGTAAAATTCAACTTCAGCATTTATCTTTCAGGAATTGTTTTTTTCTTTTCTTCTTGTGATGCTTGAAAATAGTTATTCTTAGTCTTAAAAGGATGATGACAATCGGCTTATCATTATTGTTTTTGGTTTTGAAGGCTCAAGAAAACATACATCACATGTTGAAGAATCACCACATCACCAAGCCATATGCTACAAAGGAGTTGGCTTGGTATCTGGTATGTAGTGCTGTATCGTAATAATCTCGTTTAACTTCAGATGTTGAGTGAGGGTGGATTAATGTCAAGTTCTTATGATATTTTGGCTTAACATTTAGTCATTAGTTTTCATTTTTGTATTTATTCCAGGCTTCAGCTTTGCTTGCTTTACCTGTGATCTTTCTTCTAAATTTGGTATCAGATTTTAGGCGGTTAGTTTTCACGACTTTTTGGTTAACCATGATTCTACAGTTTTATTTGGAGTAGCTTTAACTTTTTCTTCCCTTTTGCAACTTCAATGTGATTGTCCTACGCATTTCAGCAGTAAGAAGCCAAAGAAGCATTCACATAGACACCATACAAGCCACACACGTCGCAGGGCTAAAAGAGCACATCCTGACAAATGAAGTTCTATGCAACCACTCTATATATTCCAAGTGCATTGAAGGTAAAGTTTTAGTGTTTGCTTTTGCCTAACGTTGCTAAATAAAATTTGAGGGCTATTTCATGTTGGTTGCAACTGCTTCACTATCTAACCTAGTTCCTACGACCAATCAGCAGGATGATAATGCCTCCACTAAATCAACATTACGGAAAGGAATGAAAGTGAAACTGTGGCATGATTTAAAATGTTAAGACAAGTTGTGTATATGTTGAGTAGATTAGTATGTTCTCTGGTCTGAGTTAAGACGAGAACAGGATAACGTTGATATATTGAAGCATAATGCAAAGCTGACTATGTTAAATTGTACCCTCAGCCGCACCATGATCTTTTCTCATGGAAATGCTCTGGAACAACCAATTCTGCTTTGATATTCTATTCTAATGGAAATATATTTGGTTGTCTATAATTCGTTTCATTCATGTTTATTGAACAGATCACAAGTTTCAGTCCTCCGCGCACTGCAATATCCAGGGGGTTGGATGCCCTGGTTCGTGAGATGCTAAACACAACATCTAGAGATTTTTGGATAACGAATCAGAACGAAATGGTGTACTCAATTTCTTGGAGAGAAAACATAAGGATTTAGCCAATTTAATACAGTATCTATAGTTTAGAGGATTTAGGCTTACTCTGATGCATCATCTCCAGTTTACCCTTTGTGTTGTGTAATGACATTGTATCTGTTCCCTCTTGACAATGAAGACAACTATTGTCCATAAATTTGGACATCTTTATCAAAAAAAAATTCTTTTTTTGTGCATCATTTCCATGTTGGTACGCGCTATTATATATAATTAAGTCAAATATCGATCTTTGATTTACTCCATCTTTTTTTATTAAATAGTTACCTAGCTCTTTTTAATGATGAAGAGCGGAATCAAAGACTTTTTTTCTTTACTATTGATGGTTGTTAGTGTATGTCATTGCATGTTTATGTATAATGTATAGCTAAATTGCTTTAAATTTTCATTTAGATGAACAATTAACACAGATGATAGCCTAATATGATGCTTTATTTACTTTAATAACATTACTAAGTTCATATTAAAATAAAAGTTATTTTTGACATTGGTCAAGTTCCCTCAACATAATTATGATCTTATTAAAAGGCATAATTATTCACCAAAAGATACTATAGTGAAACCTAGTTGAAGAAAATGTAATATTGACCTAATTATTCACCAAAGATAATATAGTAAAATTCAAAATCTTTTGTAAAAAGAAAATATAATTAGAAGAAATAACAAATCCAAAGCTTATAAAACCAAATCTTAGCATCTTGCATCAAATATCTATATCATGGTTCTCATATATTATCTTATTACCTTTTCGAATCTCTTTTGATTTATAGGCATTTACCACATATATATCATAATATGTAATAATTATATATTGATGTCATTCTAGATCATGATTCTCATATATTATCTTATTACCTTTTCGAATCTCTTTTGATTTATGAGCATTTACCACATATATATCATAATATGTAATGATTATATATTGATGCCATTCTAGATATGGTTACTTAATTAAAAGGGTTTGTGAGGTATATTTCAATTATATTATTATATATTCAAGCCATTGGTGAGAAAGGTTATCCCAGGGAAGAAGTTTCAACAACTTTTTTCAAAGTTAATTATTTATTTATAGCTTATTATACATATATTTTGTGTTACCTTGATTACAATATAGCTTTACGCATGTATCAAGATGTTTTTTTTCCTTTTGTTGACAGAGATCATACTAATTCTTTCCGATGTCCGGAAGGAATAATCCTTTTTTGAAAAAAAAAAACATTTAAAAATAACTGATTTTTATCAATAATTTTTTTTTAATTAACATCATTCTTTCTTTCTTTTCTTCTCATATTTTGATTATTTTTTTTTGTGCAGATGACATCCATTTATCAATGTTTATGGCTTCTCATCCTCCTTGGTTTTGCCTCAGGTAGAATCTCTCCAGCACTGTTCATTGCACAAATATGCAAATTATACTAAAAATTTATACGAAAAATACTATAAATTATAATTTTTTCCATATTAATATGATAAATAAAACATCTTAAAATGTTAGTCAAAGTTCATATCTTTTTTACTCTCAAAAATAAATTGTGACAACTAAAAAGAAACAGAGAAAATACAATTATAAGTTATTACAAAAATCTATTTTTATAAGTTGGAACATATAATACACTTTTCGATCCTATTTACTTGTTATGTTTTTCTTTTACATGCCTCATAAGAATACATTAACTAAAAATGTCACTAGACTAAAATATATTCTTATTTTTTATTTGGTCTTAATTTAATATTACCTTCTCTTTTTACCACCTTATTGAGTTATGAGTTAAAAAGATAAAAATGAAAATCAATAATTAATTATACATCTTAGTTTTCTAAAATAACAACTACATTTAGGATTCGTTATTTTTAGCAAGTACAACAACTAAACACAGACCGAAGAAAGTAGATGTACAACCCATACATGAATACGAAAAACCTTAGTACATAAATGTCCTTACAATAAATAATTCCGTATTATTTATTCACCTTATGACAATTCCAAATCACTTGTTTTTTAATGTAACAAGAGGGATTGTTCAGATGATACGCATTTTCCATCATATCTCTCACTCTTAAATTGTGGATTTAAATCATCACGAGCGAGTTAATTAATGAGTATTTTGATAATGCAGGTAGCAAGAGAGTGGATGGAAGACAATTTAGAATAATGGAAGAGGATGATCCACCTTGCTTGTTATTACTTGGAGAGTGCGATACAAAATCTTGTTGCCAAGACAAATGCTTCAATCTTTTTGTTGGACTCAATGTTAAACGTAGTGGTGTTTGTCAAAAAGATACTAGATCATCAATTTCCACTTGCAATTGCTATTGCTATTTTCAATGTCTTTATTATAACTAGCACATAGTAAGTCTTAGAATATTGTTTCCCACTTTTTTAAAATTTGGGATAACAAGATTAATGAAATTTGTATTTCTTTCTTTTTTACTTGTTATTTTTTGCAAGTTTTCTCATTCAAGAACTTCTTCAGATATACAGGACTGAAGATGCAAGAATAGCAGGAATGAAGAAATCAAGATAAAACATTACACAAGACATGATTAAAAAAAAAAGGAACAATAATGATAAATGAATTAGAGAGGATAATATATAGTAATAGAAATCAAAGGAACAAAGAGTAATACTATGACGATTAGTATCGAAGGATAAGCGAGATTACAATACTCAACTATCTACTAACATTCTATCTTAATCCATATTCCCTTAGTCTCCTATCTAAGGCTCAGGGCCGTGTTTAACCCCTAGGCCACTAAAGTCATCGCTTGAGACCCCATATTTTTGGGGGTCCCTATTTTTTAGAAAAATATTACTTATTTTTTTTAGAAAAAAATTATATGTACTATGGGTGCTATGATTTCTACTAAGGAAATTGCATATGAGTTGAATATATAGTGTAGATCAAGCTATTTTTTCACTTCAAAATAAATTTGAACCAATTGAAGCATATGATTTTTTTTTTATGATTTCTTATTTAGTGGTAACTTGAGATCACTAGAAGATGAGAATTCAAAAAAATATTGTCTTAACCCTGAACTTTCTCAAACCCATAATAGTTATCCTGATATTGATGGTTTAGATTTATTTTTTGAATTAAAAGTGTTAATAGAAATAATACAAGTAGAAGATATTGATCTAATGAAAGTATTCAATCAAATAAAAAGACTTGATTCTTTTCAAAATACACACATTGCTTATAGAATAGTGTTAATAGTTTATGTAACTTGCCTCAGCCGAAAGAAGATTTTCGAAACTAAAGTTGATTAAGAGCCCGTTTGGATTGACTTAAAAAAAGTAACTTTTTAAAGTGCTGGAACTTATTTTTAAAATAAGTAGTTATGTGTTTGGATAGAAGTGTTGCAGTTGAAAAAAAAGTTATTGATGTGTTTGGCAAATAAGTGCTGGTAAACACTTTTTTTTTTATCAAAATGTCTGAAATACCCTTAAAGCTGTTAACATGATAAAAGTTGATTAATTTAAGGTTTTATACTTAAAAAAAATTAAAACAAAATTAATTTATATTTTACATCCATAAGTACTAACGTGAAAAAGAAAATTGCGGAAAGAGATGTTAAGGTTATTCAATATAGGCAATTTGGAAATTGTATAAAAGAATTAAGGGCAAAAAGGTAATATACTTGGTCAACATAAAAGAGCTTTTAAGTTTTAAAAAAAAAAAAAAAAAAAAGCACCCCTCACCTAGCTTTTAACGTTTGGCTTAAAATAAGTCACTTTGATAATTGTCAAACACTCTAATAAGTCAAAAACTAACTTTTAAATCAAACTTAAAAGCCCATCCAAACAGGTTCTAAATCTTATTTAAAATCAACAATGTCTCAAGAGAGATTGAATGTATTAGCTATATTATCCATTGAAAAAGAATTATTAAAACAAATCGATTATAAAATAGTAACTAATGACTTCACATCTAAAAAAGCTAGAAAAATAGATTTTAAATTAAAGTATATATGATGAAAAAATAAAATATTAGGGTCCCTCTCTTAAGTTTCACTTTAGGTCTCAATCTTGTTGAATCGACCCTGCTAAGGCCATGTCTTCCGTACGCTGAAACTGCACTATGTCATGTATAATCATTTCTTCCCAATACTTCTTCAACTTATCTCAGCCTCTCTTGAAACTATCCATAACAAGCTCTCACACCACCGTACTATCCATGCATTTCCTTTTCAAAACTTATTTTTAATTTTTGACTTATGTTAAGTTATTTTAAACTTGTCGAATACTTTTAACTTATTTTAAGTCATTTTTTATATTTATTTTAAATTATTTTTATATATTTGTGAAATAATTTTAAAAATCAAAAACTAATTTAAAAGTTTACTTTTAAGCACTCCAAACATCCTCTAACAAAAGCAATCCAAGCAAAAATACTGTCATCTAAAACCCTAGCCGGAAACTTATCTGAGATGGGCGATTTTTCCACCGCCGGCAACGGTGACGATCTCCCGCCGGCCTCTCCCAAACTCCCGATACCTGGCAAAAGAAACATCCTCATCACAAGCGCTTTGCCGTATGTCAACAACGTTCCTCATCTCGGAAACATCATCGGAAGTAATCACAATAATTCAATCCTCCTTTTCCCTCTCTTCGCTGTTTTTGATGTTGATTTTATATTCAAATTATGGTTTCTTTGTGCTGTTGTAGGTGTGTTGAGTGCGGATGTCTTCGCAAGATACTGTAGACTTCGGGATTACAATACCATATACATGTGTGGTACTGATGAATATGGCACAGCTACAGAGACTAAAGCCTTGGAAGAAAACTGTACTCCCAAGCAAATTTGTGACAAGTAATTCGTTTTTCTTTGATATTAGATCTCAATTAATTAGTGTGCCTTAATCACAATCTAGTTCGAATTGCAATATGAAAAGCTGTTTACAATCCATCCTTTTGGGCTTCTTTCATTTCAAAAAAAAAAACTGTTTATTGGCAAAAAATACACCTAAACTGAACTGGGTAGAAAATAAAATAAATGGACTGAAAAATGAGAACAAAATATTGGGCAAAAAATGGAAAACAGAGGGAAGAAGAAGAAAGAATGAATGGTGCCAAATTAATTAGGATTGGGGTGGTGGTGTAATATCCATTACTAGTCAATCATACGTAACACAACATAATTGAGTTCATATGTTCATCACAGCCTTAAACTTCAAGAAATTTAAATACACTTACAAATGTCGTGACAACGTAAGTACTCACAATACTGACTAATGAAGCAACTCTTAGAGTTTTTTAAAAAAGGCCATGACAAATGGTAAAGAATCTCCATGTACAGGAACAAATGTGGGCTCATCTGTGCTGTCCTTTTCACTCACTCTAACTGATAAGGTCCTCATCAGCTTCAACAGTTGTCTCTGTATAACAAAAATGAGGGAAGGGGAGTTCTTTGACTCAAAATAATAGTAGTATAGTAATAATAACAATAATAATAGTAATAATAGTTTGACATTCTTTTTCCCTAAATTCTTGCAAATTAATCCTTTCACTTTATGTTGTTATAAACGGTTAAATTTTGTGGTGACCGTTCTTCCCAATCACTGGAGCTAAACAGGCATGCCTTGTTCTCAATTCCTTCCTTCATTTTCTTGGTTTTGCAGATATCATGTAATCCATAGAGAAGTGTATAAATGGTTTGATATAAGCTTCGATCACTTTGGACGCACATCAACTCCGCAACAGACCGAAGTTTGTCAGGCGATCTTCAAAAAACTCTGGGAGAATAATTGGCTCTCCGAGAACACCATGCAACAGGTATATAATTCTTAATATGTACTATTTTCTGGTAGCAGCTTGGTTCTGCACTGCTATTGTCAGGCCTCAAGCTCTGGGTTAAAATATCTCATAGATTGAATTTGTACAAACCCTATTGATGCATCAAATTTGACATATTTATTACTGAAGCTAAGTTTATTTCACAGCCGTACTGTGAGACATGCAAAAAGTTTTTGGCTGACCGGCTTGTAGAGGGTAGCTGCCCGACACCAGGTTGCAACTATGATTCTGCAAGAGGAGATCAATGTGAGAAGTGTGGGAAGCTCTTAAATCCCACTGAATTGAAGGATCCAAGATGCAAGGTTTGCTTGTCCTCTTCGTTCCAGATGTGTATTTCTTAATACAGTATAGTTCTAATTCTTCTCATCATCTGGTTGTTAAAAAAATACTTCTTAAATATACTTCTCATCATCTAGTTTCTTTTAAAAGTGAGTATTCCTTTGCCAAGAGACTTGACTTACTTGTGACAAAGGTTAATCAACTTGTATTTGGAAATTTTAAAATACCAAAACTCTAAGGACTTAAAGCATGTTGGATTAACAATACATGAATGTGGTAAAGGTTTACTTATTACTGAACGCTTAGCTTGCTTGCTCTACAGGTTTGCCGTAACACCCCATGCATCCGAGATACAGATCATTTGTTTCTTGAGCTCCCTTTGCTGAAGGATGAATTAGAAGCATACGTCAACGACCTGTCAGTGGCTGGGGGATGGAGTCAGAATGCTATCCACACCACAAATGCTTGGCTTAGAGAAGGACTGAAGCCAAGGTGTATAACTAGAGATTTGAAATGGGGGGTTCCAGTTCCACATGAAAAATATAAGGACAAGGTTGATTGAGCAAAACTGTTAGTTGTAACTTGCTATTTCTTTCTAGCTAAACAATAGTTGGTCACGGTTTGTTACTTACTGATAATTAGCCCACTTGCTGTTACCAATTCATGCGCTGGCATAATTTGAAGCAGCAAAATTCTGCTTTATTGTTCAATACCATTTATATTTGCTTAATGATGTTATTTGTTGATCTATTTGTAATTAGGTTTTTTACGTGTGGTTTGATGCTCCTATTGGATATGTATCTATAACCTCATGCTACACAACTGAGTGGGAGAAGTGGTGGAAGAATCCAGAGAATGTGGAGCTCTATCAGTTTATGGGCAAAGATAATGTGCCTTTTCACACTGTAAGTTTCAGGAACTCCGTAAAAGTTTCATCATCTTTTTGGTGGTAAAAAGGAAGTTTAATACTATGAAGGCAAGTTACTGTACTTTGTATGACGGATAATGGGGACAAATTATGGTGCTGAGGTTGTGTTTGCCCCTTGACCCTTTAGACCTGACCAAGAGAGAAGTAAAGACCGATAAACATCAACTTAGAAACTTGATAATTGTGTAATACTCTTGCATTATCTTTGGACTACCTTTCTCTGGAACATTACTAGCGGCTTGGCATTTACATATTTAAATACTCTATTTGACTTTAGAGCAAATATACTCTATTTCCCCACCTAGTGGGATTTCACTGGGTATGTTGTTGTTGACTTTAGAGCATGTCAAAGCTTACATAGGATAACGAAAAAGAAGAAAGAAGAAAGAAATTGACCACACATTGTAATTCAAGAGAGAACTCTGTTTTGAATCTTTTCCTTCTATTTTTATTTATTCTTGATTGGCATTGAGTGTCTGTTGTGGAAGGGCTCAATCATCGGTTCTTCTATAATGAAAAAGTGAAGCTGTTACTAATATAGAGGTTTTGCTAACATAGAAGTCATTTTTCCTTTTTGTCAAGGACCAAGGTTCCATTGAATTGATGTTGTATTTTATTACCTCCATCCATATTGATTAATTCATATTTATTTTTTTTGGCAATGATATTGATTCATATATTTGTTGAGAAGGAATCAAATTATGTAGTTCTATCTAGGACATTCTTAAATGCTGGGCACACTTCTAAAATAACAATAAGATGAGTAAACTGCCGGATTTGTCAAGGTGCACGCTATCTGGTGAAGGCACTGACATTATTAAAAACTATTAATTATAATAATACATACATTGCCTAGTGAATATATATCACATGACATGATGAGACAGCACTTTATTTTTGAATAAACTATGTTGATTTGTTCATTTACGGAAATGTTGTTCATTAAAAGAAGTCTGGATACCAATTGAAGTCTTGCATGTGAGATGTCTTTGATGGATGTTACTCAAGTTTCAGTTTAGGAGAATTAGAAGATGTTCATTCGTCGTTTTCATGGTGTTAATAAATGTTCATTTATATTGTGTCATGACAGAGATAGATAGCTTTCAATATAAACATGTTATTTATTTATAGAGATAAGAAGCAGATTTCTAACTGTCATGAGTTTGAATAAGTAGTGGATTGAAGCACTTCATGAGTTTGAAGTCTTGCTTGTAAGCCAAATTGAATATTTAAATGGTGGAAGGTAGAGGGACGGGTCCATTATTCCACTGAGTTTCAAGATGGAATTGCGGATTTCTCGATTTTCCAAAAAATTGTATCCTTACTACCTTATCCAAAAATAATAATCTGAATTCATACTAGTGTTGAATATATAATGCTATGTACTAATATCCCCAATGAATCAGATGACAAGGCAATGCCTATTACCTGACAGAAAGCTATCAAAAAATTATGCACAACCCTCATTTGGGACAGCAATCTATTATACTTAAAAAGATTTAGAGTTTCTTAGAGACTGGGATGTGTCCTTGTAGGGTTAAGTATTAGATTCAGAGGATCTCTAGTTTTAGAGATTCCCTGATCTGTCACTTCAGACAAATTAGTTTATATTAGATGAATGGAACTGAAAAGAGCATAATGGATAAAGAGAAAGCATATAGTTCTGCCTGCCTA
>JAJOOR010006180.1:0-24777 GCA_036250505.1 Solanum acaule | reverse complement strand
TCGGAATGCTCTTGTGTTGATTCGTGTTCTGAAGTTATCGGAAAAATCATAAAAATTGAAGATCCAGTTGATATCTCTCGCGATATTGTTTCAAAGCGGAATAGAAATGCAAAAGTTATTGAAGGAACTGAGGATTCTGAATCAATTTCGAGATTTCTGAAAGCTTCTGGTGGTTTTTGCGGTGAAAGCTCAAAATCCGGAGGGGATGCTGTTGAAGGAAGCAGAAATGTTGCGAAAATCAACCATGAAGATGTCGTTTCATTCAATTCCGTCTTACAGTCGCCTTCGGAGTCAAAATGTGGAAATTTATCAGTTCAATCAATCAAATGTAGTGAAAACAGAGCAGTGGAAGAGATCGAGTCTGAAGTTTCACGAGTCTGTCCTGAGGTAGAATTATCTGCTGTAGAACAAGCTCATGAGAAACTCGTTGAAGCAGAATTTGATCTGGAATGTTCTGAAAATTTCTCAATTGTTGATGTCTCTGATGACTATTCATCAGCTAATTCTGAACTCCAATCGGAGATATTCCAGGAGAGTTCCGATATAGATCTCTCCGACTATAGTCCGTCGTATTGGTACGACTCCGGAAGCCAGTTCTCTGAGAAATCGAACGCTGACGCTAGTCCTTCACCTACTTTCACGTTGTTTCTTCGGTTCGGTCAACAGTTCTGCAGATCAACCGCCGCTTTGCAATCCACTCCCATAAACTCTTCGGAAGATGACATTTCTACTGAATTCACTGTAAGCTATTTATTTAACTTCCTTTAATTTGTACTGAAAATTTCCATTCCACAAAATCTATTGATCTCTCTCTAAAATCATCGAATTTGTAGTTCATGAATACTGAGCAGTGGAGTGAAACAAATATAGTTGTATCAGAGTAGATAGAGAGAATTTAAATTAGCGGATTGAACTGGTTTTAGACTGAGATAGTAATTATTGAAGTTTTTTTTCTAAAATTATGTTGTATACTAAGTATTAGTTAGCCTTAATATCATCATGATTCTGTTTATTTCCTTTATGTGTGGAGGGATTGGAAGATGAAGAGGATGAAGAGAGCTATAAGATGATAAGAAACAGAGAGAGGAGGCAATTGTATCTACACGACTACGCCGAGGAATACTGTTCCACTACGGACTACGGCGATCTAATCGTGCAGCAACGGTTACAGATGGTTCATTGGATACTTGAGGTTAGTTAGTGATGAACGTGTTTACTCCCCGCGTTCCTTTCTAGTTGATCTGAAATGCAGTTAAAAATTTCTCTGGAAGTAGATGCTATTAGCGAATCAAATCAACTTTTCGTGCCATATAAATTTACGGCTTATAGTGCATGTGGAAGTTATATTTTTTAACAACTGGTAGAAAGACAATAGAATCCACCTTGCACGTGAGCCTATAATGCTGTCCATATTGCTTGTGTGCGCTTAAGTATTAGTAGTACCATTTTTCTGAAATAAAGTAACGGTCCATAAGAGTATAATAATTGAAGATTAGTTTGATAGACATTACTATAAAATATTAAAATTTTAAATTCATGAGATCTTAGAAAGTTGAGTAGAATAGTATCGTCAAACATTTTGGAGAGTTTGATTATTGAAAGGATGCCATGTAAGTTGAAACAAATAGAGAGTATTATAACTCGATACTATTTCCCTTTTGTTCAGACAGTAACTCATTGGAAGGATAATTATAAGCAAAAATAAACTGCTGTTAGGACTTTGTAATGAAAAAAATAAGAAATTTGGATCCACTGGCATTTCAGGCGTTTACCACAAGATGACCCTCAAACACCATGGTCCTGGGAGTAGTTCAAGGGAACTAAGATTCCCATTTTTGTCTGCAGAGAACTGCAATACAAAAGCAATACAAGGGAACAAAAAATTGTTTCAACAGCCTATGCTTTGGACTCTTTACATACACATACTAATGTCACTAGTACTTTGGCACTTTTCCCTTGTCTAATGCTGGACATATTTCTTTTACAGCAAGCCACGAGGAAGGACCTTCAGAAGGAGACGATGTTCCTAAGTGTCAACCTCTTTGACAGATTTCTAAGTAAAGGGTACTTCAAAACCAAAAGATGCCTTCAAATTGCTGGCATAGCCTGCCTTACTCTGGCAGTCAGGATCGAAGAAAACCAGCCTTTCAACAGGTAACATCTCTTGCTCTGATATTAAATCCAGGTTTGTTCACTTGAGAGCAACTAGAGTATATAGTATCATAATGAAATGTCGAAAGGAAGTGCATATAAGCAGAGTGTCAAAACCAATTGTAAAATCTGAGGGAGCTCAGCATTGCAAATTACCTTGCATTCATTTTTTCGGATGTTACTTACTGGGAAATATAGTAAGAAATTCTCAAAGGAAGTTCAAATTGACGAAACTAAGGACATTACAGTTTAAAAGTCTTGATATTTTACATTCCCCATCATTATTAAAGCATACTAATCTTCTTAGGTCTCATTTACTGAAAAGTTATTAAGTTGACAAGTTCACTTCTTTCATTTCAGCATTCGCCAGAAGACATTCTCTGTTGCAAGCACTGCATATAGCTGTTCTGAAGTGGTGGCTATGGAGTGGCTGGTGCAGGAGGTCCTCAACTTCCAGTGCTTTCTTCCCACAATCTACAACTTCTTATGGTACAACGGTTAACCATGCTATACAATTGCTTAAATTTGATACTTGATGACTTAGCTTTAACATACACTAACTGAAGAAGTAAAGAGTCATCCATCTATTTTATTTGGCGTTTGTCACAACTGCACAGGTTCTATCTTAAAGCTGCTACAGCTACCGAATATATGGAGAGGACAGCTAAATACCTGGCAGTCCTAGCTTTGTTGGGTCATGAACACTTGTGCTACAGACCATCAACTGTAGCTTCTGCACTGGTGATTCTCGCTTTATCAGCTGCCAATCTTTATGCCTCATGCCATTTGGTCACAAAGGTAACTTTTGAAAGACATAAATATTAATCCAAGTGAAATGCATTTGTGACTTTCTTTTAACTTGGAAATGTATCGTCAAGGAAGAATCCAAGTATCTTCTTAAGCACTATTTTATCTAAAATTGTGCTTTGCATTTGCACATTTTCTATAAGTGTAGAGAGTCATGATCAGTAATGCATTTGAAAACTCTAATTCACATGCTTTTGCATCTCTTCATTCACAGACTCATGCCAAAATAAAAGACGAAGATTTACCTGAATGCATCAAGGTACTATATCCCTACCTAGCAATATTTAGCTCATCTTGTTTCTCTGCAGAAAAACAGGCAGACCCCGAGTTTTGTATAATCAAAGTTGTGATATTAGTAAATGAAGTTACTGCTTTTAGCTTATCAAAGAAGTTTTTTCCTAATGGCATATTCATACATGACAGAGCTTGGAATGGCTGGTGAAGTACATATGATATTAAGGTGGATCAGCATCTCAGTCATTCTCTCATATTTTGGAGTTAATCAGCTTATCTTCTCATTCTTTTGCCGAAACTTATTCTTAGTCTCTATTCTCAAAGTCACGGGTAATAACTTCAAGATATTCTGTTGAAGTTTGATCAAGTGATGCTTACTTCATTATTTTGTCCTTGTAACAATACCAAATATACACTTTATCCCTTCTGTCCTTACTTAGGAAACTAGGATGTAGAAAGAACTTAAAGTCACTATTGTATTCAGAAATGTAGAAAGAACTTAAAGTCACTGTTGTATTCAGAAAGTATCAATTACTATAAACAATTGTTTAGTTGAAAAAGAAAATTTGTGATCTATTTTTCAACTCAAATGTTGAAGGATAAGACTGAATATCAAATGAGAGAGAGTTTGTCAATGGCAAAGGAACTTGATACCTTTAGGTATGAGATTTAAACTGTAACTTCCATGCATAAAAGCTAGTATTTTACGAGCGTAGCCAACAGATTTATAATGCATCAACAGGTTAATTCTCACTCTCCTAGTTTTATTCTAAAATCACTACCTTACAAGTTACAACCATAACACAGTTCCAGGGACAGAGAAAAATCAGAACTAGTACTTGAAGCCATATTACTAATTGTTGCTACATGCATCAGCAGCAAGATCATCCAGCTCGGAACTAAAATCTACGATAACATAAATTGTTAACATTCCCTAATTTGTCTAGCTTGATCACTGTGAACTTCTCAGCAATTGTTTCCGAGGTTTTGTTGCTGGTCACAGGTTCTAATTCTAGCAGAGATCTCAGTCAAAGGGCTGCAAGAATGCAATTCAATGAGTTGTTTTTGTTGGAATATCTCCAATATCACAGGGACTAAATATGCGAGACTTGGGAAGTGAGAATCTATGGCCCTCCAGTGCACCTAGTCTTACTTTCAATAAGTAGGACTTTGAGCCTGGAGAACCCCTCTTCATCTGGTTCTCATTCTGGTTCCTGGAAAGCATATATTTTCAGTTTGAGCACTTCAATATTTGGTAACATGCCAAGAATTCTAGCATCTTCCCATGGTATACGCTAGCACTTAATGTCAACTTGTTGAGCTTTAGCGGAAACACATTCCAATGTCTGATGCAATTAATGAGGTTGAAGGTTTTCGATATTTGGATTGAAAAACAACTTTAGATTTTCCAGATGTTGCAATTTTTTTATTATTGAGAGCATTGCAATGCCAATCATCAATAATGGAGGAGTTCTCTTCTGTTTCCAAAATGGTCAATGTCTTTAAGTTGAGAACTCTAGCAACAAGTCCAGGGGAATTACTGGCTGAGCTTATTTTAGAGTGTTTGTATGTTGTGTATGAAAAGAACCTTGAAATGGGTGTGCCTTAGCTACATCATCATCCAGATTCTTGAGCTTGAAGATTGATCTGGGAACTGGGAAGCTTACCATGAACGGAGAGCGCGATTAATGAACTATATAGCTAATTAATGACTTGAATAGGGAAGTAATATATGAAAGAAATGGTTGGCCATTTCCAACACCTTGAGCAATTTGAAACCATGCAATGGAGAAAGGAGTCCAATAAAAGTGTGGATGCTTTTGATAACAAGAAAGATATAACATGTAGATTTAAATAAGCATATGATGTGTATGCAAAGATATCCAAATGAAAATGAACCCCTAGAGGAAATTTTTCCTAATACCTTCTCACAACATGCAGGAGTGTTTGTTTTTCAGCTTCCTTATAAACAAAAGTTGTGAAATTTATCTCATATAGAAATGAGAAGTAGTAGGAGAAATGGGATTGGACCTAAGAAGACCTAACTGTGCTAGTTTGGGCCCCCTTGTCTAATTCGAATTGCTGGAACCAAATTTGAGATTTCCATATGGGTTGTTGATAAATAGTCCAACTAAATTTATTAAAGTTTCGTATGACTGAAGTTCAAACAAAAATAACATAAGATTAAATTTAAAAGCTTTGTAAGTTATCTACTTGTAATCCAGCATATAAGATAACATTATATAGTCTGGAAATTGGTTACTTACCCATTGAATGACTTCGGTATACAACTTTCCGAGCTCACACTCGGAAAAAGAAATCATACTTCCTCCTGTTTCAAATTATTCGTCATATTTCTTTTTTTGAAATTCAAACTACATAAATTATGTCCATCATTCTAAGATGTAATTTTTCCCATAATAATATTAGAAGAATTATAACTTATAATAATTTTCATTTAACTTCTTAATATCTAACTTTTAATTTTAAAATATTAAATTAATCTATAAGTTCTTCTCCACAGAATGGCTAGAGCAACAAGCGAGACAACTATTGAAACACGAGGTGGGGAGGTGTATATCATACGAATCATGCACCAACCTCATAGACCATGACAAGGATCTGAAGATTAATCAAATAAACTCTCGAAAAACGAAACATGACAGATATTTTAAATGGAGTATATTAGAAGAAGAAAAATGAAAAGTACAATTGATCTTTGCTACTAATTCAACACTTTTTTGAACCTAACAACAAGTGGTTCATCATTCAACCCAAGCCACTTCTTCCGATTCTCATTAAAAACACCAACATTCCCACACACTACCTTACAATTACTACTACAAACTCTTGGACAAAACACAATTTTATAACTCTCATTATTCCCACACCTTTCTATTTTAAACCAATTGCTTATTGTATCAATCCCCGGCCGGCCAGTCATGCCACCACTCATAACATACCTCCTTCCCGTTCTCTCGTCCGCGCCACCGACCTTCCATGCCGTGGATTGAACACAAATTGTGGAAGCAAGAAACACAATGTTTAAATCAGTAGATAAATTTATGACATGTTGGTTATTGTCAATAGGCATAAACCTTGTTGGAAGTCCATTTGATGATTCAACATTTTTTTGTATGACATAAAATGGACATGGCCTATTTTTAGCTTCTAGTGCAAGGCCACCAACTCCTCCACTACTACTACTACTACTTCCATTTTGATTAATTGGTAAAATTGTGTATTTTAAGCCAATTTGTAGCTCATGACCATCAATGTCTAACACTGATGTGGAGGTGGTAATTGGTGTTGTTGATGGTTGTTGGCTAGTTGTAAGGTAAGATAATGAGAATAAAGTTTGGAGTATGAGTAGTAATTTTAGGTAGTTTGTAGTACTCATTGTGCCTTTCTTGGACAATGTGAGTACTAAGTGATCAACCATTGTTTATATAGACTATTTGAATACAAAACGGGTTGTGGTGAAATAATAAATGCCTTTTTATCTTTAAGTAAAGATTTCATATTAGATTTCTGGATATAAAATTGTCTTTTTGTAGGGAATGATTTACCCTCAAAGCGAGACTTCTAACACGTATTTGAATTAATTGAACTCCAAAACGAACCGATTAAAAAAAATCATAGTGTCTTTTTCTTTCTGTTATTTTGTACAATTTCTACTTGTATAGGGACCAAAAAGTGACTTGGTCTCATGAAGAAAATGAAATAAAATGCCATCACCTTGACTTGCTTAATTACAAGTGTAGAGGCATGCATGTGACATAATGGACGAAATGAATGCTTTCAACATGAAGAAAATGTTGGTGAGTTGTTTTTTAAGTTGCTCTTTCTTCATTAGTAAGTTGCATGCATGTGGAATGTAAATATGTGTTTTATTTGATCATGCTATATAATCTATATATATATATATATATATATATATATACCCACTACACCAACTTGGTTGAGTAATGATGCAACCATGTTTCCTCTTCTAAAAGTTTGTTATTGATTAATTGGTTGTGTTGGGGTTTCTTTAGATCTTTTGCATAAATGATACTTTACCATAGGTTTGATAAACAAAATATTTGGCGTTTACACAGGATTCGAAGCAAGGTTAGACTTTAAGGGGGTGATGTAATTGATACGACTGATATCATAATTCAACTTTGTGATCTATAGATCATACAAAAATAACTTTATTGTTATTTTAAGGTTTTCATTCATCCGAAATTTGAACAATAAACAATTGAATATATATTTTGGTGATTAAGAATACAATACAAATCATAGTATCATAAAATTTAAATCCACTTCTAAAAAACAATGTTTTTTTAATTATAGATTTACATTACCTCAAAAATTCGTTAGAAAAGAACACTCCAGAAATATTTTCAACGGACTTCCAATAGATTTCTAACAAATTCTCGATGGACTAATCCATCAAAAAAATGGACTGATTTCTAGCAGTACCTTGAGCAATTATACAACTAGACCTTCACTACACATTCACATTAGAATGCAACAAGATCATATTCAATAAAATTTCATAAAATGTAATCTGAGGAGAATAATATGTAAATAAACTTTATTCTTATCTCTTGAAGGTAGAAAGTCTATTTCCTAAATAACCCTCGACTAATTAGGCACCCAAACAATGAGAAAAAAAAGGATAGAATTATGTAAGTGAGAAAAATTTAACTAAGTTCCTATTTAACAAGCAAGACATGATCGATTATAAGGGGTAAATTAATTCCTTGATGCACAAAAAGCTCATGCAAGTTGCAACCTATATATGGTTTAGGTAGAAAAAGCAAAAAAGGTGGATTAAGTAACCAAAACCTTTAAAATTTTAACAAAATCCCCTAAAATTGAACAGTATTAAAAGCAACACACCTTAAGACAATCATACCTCAAAATCTTATTCCTCAATCAACTTAATTTCTCTTTTGAAAACCAAACAAATCAAATATATACCACTAGTTATAATCATGATAGCAAGAATCATATTTTGCATTGCAATTTTATTAGCAATACTTTCAGTAATTCTCCTTGCTATATTCTCACCAATACCGAATCAAAACAAATCAAAAAATCCCCCTTGGGTTGATTTATCCCTTTATATTCAACAACCTCGAATCCCCTCTTCCAATTTCCCTTCTCAAAAAGCGCCAACAGACTTTGGCGCTTTAATTTTCCATCGCCTTCTTACTGAAGGCCCTGAAAACACATCTCATATAGTTGGAAAAGCGCAAGGTTTCATCATCCCAATTCAAGATTTTGCGAATTCCGCATTTAATATTATTTATCTTACATTTAATTCAAAAGAATTTAGTGGGAGCCTTAGTGTTGAAGCTAAGAGTTTGACAAATGATAATAATAAGTTGAATGTTGTTGGTGGTACTGGCTATTTTGCCTTTGCTCGTGGTCTAGCTATTTTTGCACAAACTAAAATGGAAAATATTAATTCTGATAATTTAGAAGCTAATTATTATCAATTAAAGCTTCAATTGAAATACCCTAATAAATCCAAAACAATTCCAAGATGAATTATTAGCAACTTGTTAAATTATCCTTTATTGGTTCTTTTTTATATTTTTATTTTTATTTTACCTTTTTGCAACTCCTCAGATAGGAATATGAGTAGTTTACAAATTTGCACATGACTTTGATAGTACTCTCGATATCTTATTAAAGCTTTGTAACTCGTGGCTAAGCCCAACCTCTATAATCTAAAATAAATGCAAAAATGTCTCTTTAAGAAAAGAATTTGAAAAGAGCTAGATTTAAGAGTTTGTTCGGATGATTTTAGAATTTATGACTTATAAATTATGTTTTTTAATTTATGATATTTTTTTCTGCTTTAAATTTTTTATTTATTTTACCACACTTTAAAATAATTTTGAAAACTATTTTAACTTAAAAATATCTAAAATAAGTCAATTCAAACTACTTATACTGAACAATTGTCCTCCTTTCTTTTTTATTCTAAATATATGAATATAATTTTTGAAGAGATATTTTCTTCATGAGATTGTCAATTATATAAAGGAGAAAGCAATAACACATGAAGGCAGCTACTTTTGCTCTGAATTGAAAAGATCGATTTGATTTGATTTGATTGTGTTATATATATATAAAACATAAATTGATGTTGCTCATTATTGTACTATATTTATCATAAAAATTTACGATATTTAATTCATAAATGTAACTAAAAATTCGTCAACAAATACTTTAATATATATATCTCACACAATAGACGTACGTATTAAGAGATACATATGTTTATCTCTCAAAAAAGTGGATCAAAATTACTTATGAATTCACAAAATTTGAGTTTTAATTATGAGATAAAAAAAAGTATCTCACACAACTAAACTTAGTTTATTTGAAATACATAATAGAAATTTACAATAATTTTCAACTCTTTGTCGTTTAGGATGATTTGATGGATTCCAAACAAGCTTTATTAGATTATATTCTTGCAATTCAAATTAGGCCTTTTGTGGAAATTTTTTATTTATTGATTTTGTCCAATCAAGAGTTAGGCTGGTACTGTTGTAGTAAGGTTTGATAATTTGGAGAATCCTTGTTTGTGTTGAGAAAACCCAACATTCATATGATAATATAACAATGGAGAAATTATGCGAATAAGTAAACATATACGTTAACATAGTTATAATATTAGTTAATTTACAATTCACCACTAACATTTAGCGTTAATTACGTCGACTTCAATTCGAATAATTTGCCACGTTTGTATAATTCGCCACTAACAATTCTTCGTTTGATTTGAATTTGTATATGATGGTGATTTCCTTTTATTTTTCACTTTTATCATAAGATACATTCAATCTTTTTTGTATAACTTTTTAAAGTTTGTATAAGCGTGTAGTTTTAGAATTTGTATTCGGAATTTGTATCACTTTTGTATAATGTAATTTGTCTAATAAAATTTGTATAACTGATTAAAGTTCAGATGTCTGTGCTTGTATAAATTCGTTATTTCAAGTTTTATCATATTTGTGTAATTTCAGAATTTGTAGTACTTTGAAAATAGATCCAATTTTAGATCTACAGTTGTACCCATATATATTTGTACAAATCTATATTGTATGTTGTTATTCTATTTGTATATTTATACTTATATAAATACGGATAAAAATAACTCAATTATATAAATACACATGAATTATACAAACGTACCCGCAAATTATTCAAATAAGGTGCGAATTATACAAATGAGTAAGCTATAGCTACAATCCGTAAATATGCAAATTATAGCTAAGGAGTCTATTTAAGTTTATTGTAATGGCTATTTGCGAGCTTTCCCCAATTAACAATTAACAATTCCATATGTGTATCCCTCATTATATTTGGTGTATATCACTATGTATATTCCCCTATATATCCATTTATCTCTTGTCATTTGTGTGTGTCAATGAAAATCTACTTGTGATATACACTGATATGCGAAATATATAAAGTCATATACATATATTGAAGTGACGTCTATCATATATGTTTGTGATGCATACTGATATACATGATATACACCTTAGATATGTACATGTCACAAGTGCATTGATTATTTTCTCTAAACTAATCCAAATCACCTCTAATCTTCCTCAAATTTTAATTATAAAATCATCCATATACTTTCAATCTATTCCAGCAACACCCTCTCACACTCGTTCAATCAAAGAAATTAAAATCACAACAATGTTAAATTAAAAAAATATTGATTTATTTTTATTTCAAAAATATTCCACGTAACAATGAAATTCACTCATAATAAGGTTCGGTGAGCTAAGTTTAGGAACTAGGGCAAACTTCTATTCTATACTTGTCTCCTTCTAATTGTATCTTGACATAAAATTTATTATTTAATTATAGTAAATTAGCACTTGTTTTAGTTTCAATAGTTACTCTAAGCATGGTTCGATGCATATAGATCTTAGTCCACAATTTTTTGGGGGAAGTTTACGTTACACATTAAAAAGAGACCTTATATTTATTTGAAATAATGATTGTTTTAAAAAATTATATAATATAGCAATAGGTTGATTTGTTTGTATATTATATACAAGTGACGTAAGGCAGAAATATTGTATACATATGAAAATATTTTTTAATCGTACGATATAATGATTTTTGTTATTATTACTTTACATGCCTGGATGCAATGTATTCCTCTATAGAGATATTGTATATACATAAATACACTTATTATGCTCACGGATACATTGTATTGCAATATTATTATGCGCCTAAATATATATACCATGTATATTGCTCAGGCCAACGGTCCTGCTTCGCTTTATACTAAGAGAGTGTGGTTGGATTTGACTCTATTATAAAGCTAGTACACCAAGCAACTTCGAATTGTCAAACTATTGTTGTTTTGTATAAACACAAACTATCACTTTATTTCATAATTAGAGGTGAAGCTATAGCTTTATATGAAAATTTCTGTATTTCTTTTTTTCGATTGTCCCCTCAAAATAGGTATGTTTTAAGTTAGTAGTAAGAAATAGCGGCTATTTTTTATTATCATGTAGTTTTAAATTTCGCTAATAAAATTTCAAAATATACTTATAAGCCATGTGTCCATGACATTCTTTTTTTCTCCAAAATTTGGTTTGAGACATTGAATTGTTTTTTTGAAAATTAGTTTGGAAACTTTGCATATCAAAATATAGTTTTAATTTTTAAATCTACTAAGTAGTTTTGTTTTATCTAAATTTAAAACATTAGTGATTTAGACTAATTTTGATTTAGTCATGTCTATATATATATATATATATATATATATAACTTAACTTCAAATACTATATTTTTTTCAACTCAACTTCACATGCTATATGTTTTTGGTATCACATTTTATATATCCAAATTGATAGTTCTTGTTTTATTAAATGTAAATATTGACTGTTCTTGTCTTATTATAGACAAATTAAAGTGGACTTCAATGTCACTCCATATCAGGTTTTATATATTTTAGGTTAATAAAACCATATATTATTACTAACTCCATTATGTAGTTTTACCATTAAAATAATTAATATCACATGCTGTTTTTTACTTTCAAAACAAAAAAAATAAAAATAAAAAAATCATAAAAGTAGAAAACTAATCAAACAACACAAAACCCTAGTCCCAGAAATTCTGAATTTCTTTTCTTTATGTACTCTTTTTGTCTGCCACTTTCAAATGAGAGAATAAGTATGAACACAACATTGTTGTAAACTTGTAATAGCACATGGAAGGTATGGAGGTCTAATTAAGTTACACATAAAATAAAATAAATATTATATGCTTTATCGATAGGAGCTATAAAAGATCAGTGAACAATACATCTTGTGTTAAGTAGGGTCAAGGACGTTAGGGAAAGAGTCGTAATCTAAGAGATGTGATGTAGACAATCTATCTTAATACAAGTACTACTAGTTATTTTCACTGTTCAAATTCTTAATCTATAGGCCACACGAATATAACTTTACCATTATTTCAAGACTCTTAATTCTTTAAGAGTAACATCTATGTCAAATATTTCATTTTAAAAGTATTGAAATGATTAATGTAGTAAAAATAATTAAACCATGTCACGTGATATGTTTTTCCTTTTAGTACTTAAAATATGATAAATTGAAACCTTTCATGAAAAAAGATACGTAGAATTATTACATATTAGTAGTATATAATATTATATAATCATGAGATATGTATTCTTCTATAATGTTTTAAGTACGCAATTATATGCATTAGTTAAAATTCTCGCTAATTGATCTTATTATATTTTAAAATAATAATTTAATTCGATGTTGTTTAAGAAGAATTTCGAATGTATGTATAAATTAAATAAATCAATATAATGAGCAACCTTGCTATGAATAAAAATAGAAAGATTTTGAAAATCATCGAGGCATTCAAATACAAATAAGTAAAATCTATTGGAGGATCGCCATCCACACTTAAATTAGCTAAATCTAATACAGTGAGTCTTGTTTCGATGTGGAAAATCCTCAAACTCCAAGAAAAATGGTGTTGATCTTGTATAATCTATGAGTATCATTCACTAGATCGTTATGAGTGGACTCATAAAATTATGGGTCAAATAGGGTCGATAAATCATATTCTAAAAAATTCAAAAAATAATACACACAAAAAAATTAAGATAATCTTAAATTTTGATTTCTTGGCTCCAAAACTCTAAAAAGTGGTGTTCATTCTATATAAATTATGAATATCGTTATCGCAAATGGAACTACAAAATTTTCTATACATTTAAATGAAGTACTATAGTAAAAGTAGATATATAATAATTATTGGTTTTCTAAGGGTTTAAAAAAAGACTAGATACTATGAATACATACATGATAAAATTCCAAAAAAAAAAAAAACCATCAACACTTTATTATATTGGATTACATTAATTCATACATAATATTTACACCAAATCAACATATGCAGATCATATATTTGAATCTAAAGTTCCTTTTTTTCTCTAAAGTTATATTGTTGTTCCAAAAAAGAAATTAATCAACGATTTATATTAAATCAAATTAATTCACACTCGATATTTAGATCAAATCGACACATGCATATCATATATTTGAATCTAAAGTTCCTTTTTTCTTTTTTATTTAACCATGATAATTTATATTGACGTGTTTACACCTTTGAGCTGACAAAATGAGAATCATATGATATGACAGATCCATACAAGGAACTATGGCAAAAATAGTATTTTAACTTAAAAGTAGTATTTTTCTAATTATAATATTGATATTATCAAAAAAAAAATTAATAATGTATATAGATATGCAAAAGGCAGAATATTAAGCCTGTCAAGACCCCATTTTTATACTATTCAACCACTAAAAATTGTTATTACTCAGACAAAAAGGTGGGGATCACAAACCGACCAACCCAACTAAAACCCAAAATTGTGGACTATTTTTGCAAAATGATTGTCATTCAATATATAATTGAATACTTTTAGTATAATAGATTGACATTATTATTATCATATGTCCATGTACATCCCAACTAGAAACAATACTTAAAATATAAAATAAAATTGAAAGATCGTTGAATTAATATTCACCATCACTATTTGTGGTCAATTTTCATAAGTTGATATAGTGATCGATCTTTTCATCACACTCTTTCATAGTCAATGAGCCTTTGTTTTACTAGTAAGGTACTAGTAAGGACGTTAATGACTTTCATACTACAAGAAAAGTGTGAATTGCATGGAAATTTTTCTGGAGATTAGTATGAAAATTCGTAGCCTGCAAATTTTCATACTAATCCTCAGGAAAATCCTGATGTAATTCACAGTTTTCTTGTAGTGTTATTTGATCGATATTTAACGTATAGGAGCTCTTCTAGGAACACCTTTCCTTTTGTGCAAATTCTTCTTTAGTTTCAAAGGTGAAATGCACCATGTTTGAATTACCTCCGATGACTCATTCAAAGAGATACAAGATTCATTTTCATTTGAGTGATCAAATTTCGTAATTTGATTGGAGATGTAGTTCTTCTGACGTTCTTTGCAAATATTTGCATCGATGGATACCTAGAATGAATTTTCATAGAAATGAATTTCATTAATAAGCAAATAAAATCGACGAAAATGAAATCAAATATTAAAAATGTGGTGAAGTAGAATAAATTTACTTTGCAAGCAATGGAGCAAAATCGATTTGGTAAATCTTGAAGGTGTCTCCCACAAGCTTCACAAGTTACATTCCCCTTTAATTTTGAAGTTTTGTTATCTTTAGATTGAGGACGTGGATTTAGATGTATAGCTTTTTCACCATTAATCTTGTAAGTCTGCAAAATTAATAATTAAAATATAATTAGATAAAAATATATATTGCAAAAATTGAAATTAGTAATAGACTTAACACCTAAATTGATCGTAGGTAACAAATATTTGTGATAATTTATAATTAAATAAGATTAGTGACAAATTTTTATATACACGCCAAAAAATTTATGTTTAGTTACAAAATTTATACCTCACAAATTATTATTTGAATAACATTGTAATTAATGGGGAAAAAACATGTAGTTTCACTAAACAAAAAATGAATATCAAAGTTCATATAGGATATATACATTAGGAGTGAATAAGCATATATAATTATCGTGTAAAATTTAGTACTAATTAATCCGTACATTATTTGATTATTTTTTTACAGATTATAATATTTAGGGAAAAGGGTTTGAAAAATACTCAAATTTTAGCCGAAATTGTTGTTACGATACCAAACTTTATGGAGGAGCTTTTACCCCCTACACTATTTAATAGTGTATTTTAAAGGTATATGTGCCCCGTGGACACATTACTATTTATAATGACACAATATATATGATGTCCACGTGGATACATATATAACTTTAAAATACACTATTAAATAGTGAAGGGGTTAAAAGGCCCTTTCCAAAGTTCGATATTATTACAACAATTTCTGTCAAAGTTCGGATATATTTCATTTTTCCCTAATATTTACAGAATGAACATACCTAATGTCTGACTATATAAGAAAATAATGAACTTTTTTAAATATTAATTATAACTTTACAATCATATAGTAGTAATTTTCTAGTCTGAATAATTAAAATTAGCTATAATTTAAGATATTAAAATAAAAACTTGATAAAATAAAGAGACGTAATGCAGTACTACGTTACTATACAAGACCATTATAAATTTTATATCAAAAAGAATTGAAAAAGATATTTAACTTTATATAATACTTTTTAATTATAACAAATTATTTTATATATTTGTTAGGGCTGTTTAGTGAGCAAACTAATTAAGTTTCTATCTCTCTTTAATTAATTAGTACATATACTACAATGATTCTGATTTTTTTTTTCTTTATTTCTAGCTCTATATTTGTTGTAAATACACTACATTTGGATGAATTAATACTTAAAATGCTAACTATATCACTAAAAAGTGATTTTTTTGAAGAAAAGAAAATATATGAATAAAATCGATTTAAAATAATAATAATAATATCTTATTAAAGTTTGTCTTTTCACCATGGAACATTATTGGCAAATTTTGAATATGTGATCTAAGTTAATTACCATTTTAAATCAATCACTATCACTATCTATAATAAGGATTTACATGTAAGTTAAGTACCATTTTAAATCACCAATCAATATCTATCATAGAAATTTACCATAATAATACTTAATTACTATTATTTAATAAGACTTGATTCTACCAAAAATATTAAACTATAATATGTGATATCAAGGTAATTGCCATTTTAAATCATCATCAATATTTATCCTATAAATTTACCTAATTACCTTATAAAACTTGAATCTATAAATATATTTTGGGCTTTTTTTTAGAGTGTTAGTGAGCCTAGAACTCAAACTCATTTTTAACACACACAAAAACCAAAAATTAAGATATCATTAGAAAAACAAACATGCATGAATTGACTAATTAATCAATTTAACTAAAATTTTAAAATTAAATTAGATCAACATTCAAAAATCATAGAAAAGTATTACTATAAATTATAATCATACGAAAAAATATGTTTTAAAATATTGATCAAAATTTACGTAAATTGAATCTCAACAAGCAAAAACCAATGAATTCAATAAAAAAAAAAACATACCTGAATTTCAGAACAATTTAGATGTTTCTGAATCTCATGAAGTCTAACAACATCATGATAAACGTATTTGCAGATTTGAAGCCATTCATGGAAGCAATGCGACGAAGAAGATACGCAGTGTTTGCAGAAACAGAGATTACAATCAATACAAAACATATTCTTCTCATTTCTTCTCAATTCTCTGTGATATCCACACGATTCGAAAAACTTTATATTCAGCAAATTCTCAATCCAATCTTCTCCGTTCATCACTCGAATTTTACCTCCAATTAGCTTCACAAAAACAACAATCGTATCATTGAAATTGAAAATTTAAGATCTGATAACAGTTTAAAATCTAAAACAATTACGAATAACATCAAATTTAAAACATATAAATATGAAATTTAATTGATATACTAACCATTTTTTTGTGGAGTTTTAGTGAAGTGGAAGAAAAAGAGGAAGAAGGTGATTTTTGTTTTTTTTAGTAGAAGTGGAAAACAGAGTTTTATTTTTTTTCTTTATAAAAAAAAGCAGTGGGAAAGTGAAGGAATGATGGCCGTCTGATCATTTAAATAGGGGCCCACGTCAGGCGTAGTTGTTAGGTTTCAACTGTTGATTTTTCCCGCCAATTTCGGCAAATGCTTTCGGAGTTATGGAGGCGGCCGTCTTTGTCTTTTGAAAAAACTCTATATATATATATATATATAAATAATTATTTTTGTATGGAGATTTTGTACTAAAAAAATATTATTTAAAAAAGGAAAAGTAATATTTGGGGATAAATATCAAGAGTCATGGTTGTAATATTTGAATAATATGGGTTAAGATTTGAAATTTTATGATAATTTATTGATTTATTGGGTTTAAATTCTATATTTATAATACATATATATTTTATGTATTAATGATATATTTAGTGTAATTTTATACATAGATAGCTTGACGGTGAAATTAATAAAGTGTTTAGTTTTAGGCACCCACAATATAGAGGCTCAAAAAATTTTAATAGTTAATTTTATGATTATTTTGTTTCACATAATATAAAATTGAAGATGGTAAAGAAAAAATTCAAAACTTCTATAAGAAATGAAAGAAATATTTTAGAACTTTGGAATAAATAACTGAAATTTTTATCTTAAAAATAGAGTTTTCAAAATAACATATCCAATGTAATATATTGCAAACACGTGACAAATATGTTATTAAGTAGAAATGATGGTTAACTTTATAAATAATGATATTATTATGTGAAGTTAATTAACGACTTCATGTCGTATGAAAATACTACCCTAAAATAATAACTGTCGTGCCCCATTTTTTCTCAAAATGGATTTTGTGCAAGACCTAACAACTCTTTTGGGTTTAGAATAGAAAGGTTGGGTGGAACGAATTTGGACCATTGGATAAGATGGCTTGAGCTGTTAGGATTAGTTGTTCAATTTGATCAAAGCGATAGACGGACAAGATTTTAAAAGAATGGGTCTTGAGAATTGGATTGGAATAGGCCATAATTGAAATCAATAAATAGCTATAATTATAACAAAAAATAGAATTGAAATGAATTAGAACAAAATAGGCTGAAATTTAAATGATTTGATGGAACATTAAGGAAATGCTATTCAATTAATAAAATACTATATATATTATAATATTTTCACACTTAAATTTTAATACATTTGAGTAAAATAAGTATTTCGAGGTTAACTATCTATAAATATAATAATTTAACAATAATAAAAATAATTTAATTATAATAATTTTGGCAAATTATAATAAATATATATTTATTTAGATAAAATTGATTAACATTTTAAACACAAAATATAATACGTATTTAATCGAATAGCACTTCCGAAAGGGTTATGGGTCGCTCAAAATTGGGTGTCAACAATAAGTATGCAAAAATAAAATAAAAACAACTCTAATTTATTTGATTATATGTATATTTGTATATATTTAATAACCGTTACCAAAATTTAGTGTTTCGTCAAATCTTTGATTTTCGATAAACACTAGACTCAAGAAAAAATATATCAAGGTCATTATTATAACATAAAATAAGATTTAACTATTATAATTTCATATTTGGAATTTTATAAACTCAATTAACCAAACATTTCTACACGTGATATTTTCTAATTTAGTAAGGCTACAAGATGGTTAATCAAAACAAAAAGATTGAAAATAAAAATCACTAAAAGCTCCGAGTTGAAAGGACAATCTAATTTCTCTAAAAGATTTAAGATTTTGAGTTCTGAAATTCAAACTTCGAGATCCAAACTCCGATGCAAACTCAGGAGGATGAAACCCAAAAGGGGAGGAAACAAAAAAAAAAAAAGTCAAAGAGAATTGAATTGTGAAGTAAAAAAATCACATTTGCAAATACTACAAAGAATAAATGGATATGAAACATCTACAAGACAGAGTTGGATGTAACAATGAACAAGATTAGCAAAACTCAAATAAAAAATGCACATCCAAATACTTTGATTGAGGCATCTAAAGACAAAGCAGTTTTTGAGGCCAAGACTGTCAGAGCACTCACATAGTGAGAAGGAAAAGGAGCATTCACAATTTTGTTTTTTATAAGGAACATCCCTATATACATATTAGAAGTCAAATAAGAAGAAGTGACAACTAGCACTCCAATATTTTATCTCTTACTATTTTTTTGTTAATTTGGAAATAACTTTAAATTTTAACTCCCTCTGTGTTATAGTTTTGTCGTCCAATTTATTCTAATTTTTTTTGCTTGCCAAAATAGTTTTACATTTATATTTTTGCTAAGATCTCTAGTCTTCTAAGGCAAACACCAAAAAGCATAAAATAAAGACATGATGTCTCAACTATTTAACAGGAAACAGGAAATACCAACATGTTTATAATCTATTTCAATTTAAACATATAATTATTTATTTATAAATTAATTTCAATCTTTTATTATTATTTATTATAATATTACTTATCAACTATTTTTAATCAATTAAGCCAAATATGTTATTGTTTTATTAGGCTGCTAAAGCATGAAAAAATCACTTTATTATGAAATGAAATCTTGACAAAACAGTTTTATAAGTTTTCAATATTGACTTTTTTTTTTAAAATTATTTGACTTAATTTTGCATGCACTTTACAACTTAAACATATAATTATTTATTTATAAATTAATTGCAAGCTTTTATTATTTATTATAATAATACTTATCAACTATTTTTAATCAATTAAGCCAAATATGTTATTGTTTTATTAGGCTGCTAAAGCATGAAAAAATCACTTTATTACCAAAATAGTTTTATAAGTTTTCAATATTGACTTCTTTTTTAAAAAATTATTTGACTTAATTTTGCATGCACTTTACAACTTGTGTTACACGGATTTTCTGTTTCAAGACAATTTACAACTTGTGTTACACAATTAGTAATTAGCTTAGTAATTAGCCGCTTAGTAATTATTAGTCAAACTGATTTAACATTTCAATAAAGCTAATTATTACGTTTGAAGAAAAATTACATACTTCAAATGTCTTTATCATACATAAATAGATTTGAAAAATCGTAGGTTATTTATTAATTATATAATAATAATAATAATAAGATTATTTATTGTGATTCTTGTGTTATTTAATTAAACATTTTTAATCTTTAATTAATTCAAATATATACTTTTGCTCCTTTTACTAGTAAATATTCACAAATTTACCATAATTGTTAGCTGTTTCAATGGTTAATTACTCATGTGTTATGATAAACTTATGTTATAAATTCCATTAGACGATAATATTGTTTTAAAAACAGTAATAGGACAGATATAATATAATTCCTACATCAAGGGACTAAAACACACATTTTAATTAATTAAACGTTAAATATATTTAGTCAAAGATTAAAGTACCGAGGGACTAAAATTGTTATTATACCTTAATAATAATATCATCATAGTTTATTACAAAATAAATAAAAAATATGACTAGCATGCTCATTTTCCGCCGTGCAAATAGCACAATTAATTATGGTAGTGAATTTTAAAAAGAAATTAGAAATTAATTAATATTTGTTGTCCTTTAAACATTTCATTTTATTTTGTTTTCTTAATGGATCATATAAAATCCAGCAAAGCAAATCTTGGTAAATGATGATTTTCACCCAAGAAAAAGGGGAATGATTTTTTGCAATAACAGCTAATTTTCATGATTAGCATTTGTTATGATTTTCTTGATTAGATTTGATGGGATTTTGGCCCCTTTTTCTCTCTACATTTTATTTTTTGTTGCTTTTTCTTGTTAATAAAAAGTGGGGAATCTTGGTTACACAAAGTGACGAAATTTTCATCAAATGCTTTTTTGAGTAATTATTAGTGTTCATAAAAATAAATAAAACGATCAATTTTATACCTTTAATGGTTTGAAAAAATGTTCCATATGTCGTACAAACTTTTTGATTATGCTAATTAAAACAAATTGGTTTTGTCTATAATTTTACAGAGATTTCAATGACCAGAAACATATATTTTTTTTAATGAGTGTGATGTCCAAGCCAGCTTTCGGCACCTAATTCCACGGGATATCTGCCACCTGCAACAAATATCAGGTAACTCTGTCCACAAGACTAGGACAAATAGGAAGAATCACCTAGTATTTTTTGTCTCCGCTAAAATCTCAGAATTCTCAACCACTTCATTGACCACTAGGTGACACCCTTGGGTGCACCAGAAACATTTGATAAATACAAGATTATAAGTCTTTTTTCTTCAAGGTATATACACATATATGTATACTACCACGCGGGTCCTCCTCTGGTCTCGAGAGGGTGGGGCGTATGCAAATCTTATAGAAAAAAGAACCCAGCAACATTGTTCTTTTATAACTAACTAATGTTTTACATAAATTGCTAGAGCCTTGAAGGAAATCATTATGCCAAGCTCAAAATTAAAAATTATTGAGAACGAACATATCATTAAATAACAATGCTTCAATTTTGTGAAAGGGTGAACTTAGTTGTTACAAAGTAAATCACCTTAAGCAAAGAAGAATCCCCCTTCTTTCTCTAAATAAACCAAAACATAAGATAACAATATCAAATGTTGGTTTAGCAGAACATTGTAGTCCTTCATTTACATATCAAAAGTAGACTACCATAGCATCTTAGAAGAGGTAATTGATACCATAAGACGAACCAAACGTGCGTTCATAAACAAGTGACCTGAGGATTGAGAGTCTGATATAGTACATTGAAGTAACTAATGAGAGTTCAGGATCCAAAAAGTGGAGGCCAATAGTTTCTCCTGTTTATCTATCATCTGTGAGTAGTAAGCAACTGAAGCTTCTCTTTGTGGTACCGTTTCCAGTATTGCTCTCTACTGTTTTTCTAGTACTACTGCAACCATGTAAAGGAAAAAAAGATAAGAATCAATGTATGAATGATCTAAAAGCTTGTTTCTGAGGAACTTAGGCTTGAAGCTTATATCATATTTCAAGTTCAAAACAGAGACAATGTTGATTTATGGAAGGACATTATATCTTGTGGAACTATATGCTAATGTTGAGAAACCTAAAGTGTTGAAGTCAGACCCTTCTAAACTGAGACTTTGCAGCAACCATTTGCTTATATAGGACAAACCAGTAAAAAAGGATAACCTGATTTGAACGTTAAAAAGTCTAGTTAATGACACCAAGAGGTTCAAATGACAACATTTTTATCAGAACACCCACAACTGATCAACCTAAGCAAGGAATTCAAGAGGAAATATCACCACATGCTGCAAACTGAACAAAATCTCAAACTGCTTCAAGAGTAAAATACCACATTATCTATGACTATTTCCAGTATTTCAAGAATATTACCTCTATATGTATATAGCTCATATGCAATCATTGCCTTATTTCCAGAGATTCAACCTTTAAAGAGAAGCAAACATGGATTGTTTTTCTATTATCTAGAAAAGATGCATTATTGACAAAACATAACATAACAAATCATACACATGCTAAGCCATTAGTTTGTTTCAACTCTACCAAGCATGAAATTTTCCTCAAGGTTTGGTCATCAAAAATATATATGCATATATATTTCAGATAAAAGGTATTTGAATGTCGAGCAGAAATAAAAGGAGCAGTGATAGATGCTGACTAATTATTATAATCAAAATACCAAATCGTTCAGTAAAGACAATCTGAATAGATTAGAAAAGAAACATCTTTGGACTACTTGAAAACATAAAAAAGAAAATTAATCAGGACACTAAGTTACTCCACAATACTTGGAAACATTGGATTGCCCCAAGTACTCTGAGGAGCCCTGGTTTATTTTTTATGATATAGAATTGTCTATAAATCAGGTATCTCCACAATGAAAAAGTAAATAAAACCAAACAATATTTGGCCTTATTTACGATATTGTAAAGGAAATGTAGACATCATATAAGCAACTAATTTTGGTAGTAATCCATCAAATTAATTTTCGCAGTGGAAATGAAAACTTTACAATTCCAGAAAGGTACAGACAGCAAGAACTTAAGCCCGCTACTGATCATTCCGTGTTAGTTTCATGGTTGATTGCAATAAATTACTGTAATGTGTTCAAGTAATATTGCGTCCATGCTTTAATGTTTTTCCTTATTGCAAATTATATTCTCTTGAGAAGATATAAATAAACAATACAAGGCGTGAATATATATTTTCCTTAGGTTTAGTGGCATGTTTGGCTTCTTTATCAGCAAGTAGAAGAAACTCCTAACTTTGTAGGGTGGGAAATGAAAAAGCACAGTGGTAGTTTCCCGCTTTCCTGGTAGAGGCTTTGACCGTGCAACTGCCCATTAAGTTTCATGATGTATGTTAGAGAAGAAACGATACCATTCAAGATTAACTTTCTATGGTGAAAGGTAAATGAGATGTCAGTACTGTTGTTGCTATCACTGCTTTTGCTGCTCTAAGTTATTAGTTTCTTCCTTTGTATGAAAAATGACATTCTTGTAATATTCCCGCTTCCTGTGTCACTTAGAATCTAGCTATTTTTTCTCTTTTGGTTGAATGTGATCGATTGTGTGTGTGTGTATGTATAGACACATATGGAAGCAAAATGTTTTTTTTCATAAAATTTCACTCATAAAGTTTATGGTTTCCTAACTTGGGAAATGTGGCTTACTTGGCCACTAGACACATGAGTATTTCCCAATTCGACTTGATTACTAAACCAAAGGCCAAGACTGTTTAGAAGGAATATGGTTTCCATACTGTCCCACATAATTATCGTTTTTTACTTCAATAAACCCGCGCTCCTATGCAATAAGTTGAGAGAGTCATCAACTGTATCAATAAGTTTTTTTTTTTTATGACAAGGGAAACCTGCAGCCGCTACCCTTTGGGTGCGCACATGGTAAAACCCCCGCTCCTATGCAATAGCTTGCAAACCACATAGGAGAGGTAACCCACACTAGGCAAGCACGATGCGACGACTGTATCAATAAGTTCTTATTAGCATTTCCTGTCCTTAAAAGGATACAAATGTTGCTTTCATAAAACAGTACTCCATTTTTCATGTCAATTTCATGATAAATGTTATTGCATATTGGAGGTGCCTTAAACACATCACTTTTTTCTTTCTTATAACCAGGGCGTTCGAGCAAGTTTCCACGCAACTCGATTTATGCTGCGGGGTACCTTCTACCTCCCACTAGCACACATGTACCGGGGCGTTCGCAGGGGCGGATCTATGTTCAACGAAGGGGGTTCGTCCGAACCCCCTTCGTCGAAAAATTACACTATATATATAAGATTAAATTTTGAATATATGTGTATATATATACTATTGAACCCCTTGAACATACACCAAAGGCGTAGCTCAGTGGCTTTGGGGGTTCAGGAATTTGCTCTACTGCACACGAGGTCGCGTGTTCGAATCCGGGCAGAGGCATTTTGTTTTATCAGCTTATTTCAGGCTTTTTA
>JAJOOR010006179.1:0-16441 GCA_036250505.1 Solanum acaule | reverse complement strand
TTCTATCTCTTGATGTGTGGCTAAAAACCCCCATTCTTGGGGTGTGATTTAGCAAATATGTGTTGATATTATTGTTGGGTCTTGCTTGCTGATAGGTTTGATGTAGTTTAATGGTGATTTCACCTAGTGGTTGTGGTTTAATTTAATGGGTTTGTAGTTGCAAATACAAAGCCACCCATGTGTTTTCGGCTTGCCCGAGAGGTAGGTCGCGAAACCAAGACCACTAGACTGATGGTCTAAGGAGTGGGTCGACATGATGTTCAGCCCGAGAGGGTGAGCCCTAGTCCCATATCTTAACACTCAGCTCGAGAGTGAGTGGGGTAAGGTGTAGGCTGGTTTTCATGCAGCAAATGGGTGTACGAGAGGAATGCATTTGAAACGGGGTAAGTTGCCCGAGATGGAACTTATTTCCATCTAAAGCTTAGCTTAGTCACTATTATCTTGCAAATTTCCTATCGAGAGCATGTACCCAACTATTTATCTTAACTTGTATTGCGGTCACACCCCAAGAACTCTTCCCCATACTTGATTTTCTTGTTATATTTGTTGTTTTTGCTATACTTGTGACAACAACCCCAAATTGTTATTTGACACTTTTGTGTCCCCTTCCTTGATTTACAATGTTTTTCATCGTTAATGTCTTTAGGTATGACTAGTTAGAACTTAATTTTATTCTTCTATTAATTCTCAAAACCGCTCCCTTTGGACACAACCCCAACCCTTGGTTGGGTTACTATACTATTGCACGATCGTAGACACTCGTACTGGAAGTTGTGTCGTTGATTATGCTAAACATCAATGTTCTTCATATTCAGTACATTCAAAGTATTGTTACATGTATCTCTTGTCCCTATATTGTTTTATAAAATAGGATATGACGTTCTTCACCCAGTCGTGGCTAGTAGATTGATTCAACTTTTCTTATCTTGTGGTAAGTCCTCATGATTTGAGGGCATGATTACATGTTATGAGTTTTTGTCTATTTTCAGTCATTTATGTTTTTCGACTTCATTCATGAGATAGGAATTTGTCACATCTATGATATAGAGGCTTGTTGTCAAACTTAGTATGTTTCCGCTTATGATGTTGTTGTACTCTGATTTTGGCATCGCTTATGATATTGATGTTGAGACATATATCTCTCTTTCATGCTTTATTATATTTATATTGTTATATTAGAGTTATGCTTATGTTGTTTAAGGTCTCTCGGGATCTTATTCTTCATGTCACGTCTAGAGGATAGTTTGGATTGTGACAATAGGCTTGGTGCTAGCTGTAGAGCTATATATAGAGACGTTGTTGGTCAACGGCTTATTTTATGATGAGATATACTTACTTGTTTTCTTGACTATATGTGGATGTCATGCGTCATCAGAGAGTGGTTCAGCAAGGCCAGCTTAGGCCTAAGTTTTGAAATTAGAATCTAATTGCGCCTTCGAGTTTGGGGTGTGACAGCGATCAAGGCTCTAGTGTAGTGAGTCTTGTCATCATAGCTAGTCCTCGGTACAGTGAAACTGCTGCACCAGTGTCCCTTAACTAGAATCTCGTTGACATGAGGTAAGTCCCATTTCATAACACAAAGTCACAAATCTCAACTACATGGCATTAAGACAGAAGTTAGATGCGGCAACCACTACTACAATCACTCGTAGTAACAGAATTCCCTAGCTAGTCTAGATCACTCGGTCGCCCCCTAACGAAATACAACATAACACGAATTCATCTCAACTGTGGATTTGGCTTATTAATAATCAACTAATTTAATTATTTAAAATTATCCATCAATTAAATAATCATAATTAAAAGAATAGTTCAAAAAAATTATTTAAAATTAATGAAAAAATCTTTTATGAAAGAAGAGTTCTAGTACTCAAAATAACTTAATGGAACATTACATAATTTAATTTGATTTATCAATCATATAAATTTTCTCAATGGAGAATAAAAAAAAGTAATATTTATAGTTATCACACCTTTTAATGAAATGATTATGATCTACTAGATTATATTTCTCTTTAATTTATAAATAGAACTTTGAATTTCATTTTTTATTATTGAAACTAAATAAAAAGTAGTATATTTTATTTAAAGTAAATTTCTATTTGTCAATGATTTATTTTATCTTATATAATTTTTTATTGATCGATTATTTTAGGTGATGCACACGTGCAACATACATATACTAAATTAGTAATAACAAAATTGTAAATGATTTTAAAGTTTAAATTTAGTGCATGCAATATAAATTTCTTTATAATATCAGGTAAATTTGATGATACATTAACTTTCTTAAGTAAATATATTTTTACCATTCTTTTTAATAAAACAGTAATTTAAGAAAGATTAACTAACATTGAGGAAGATTGAATCTTATTGAACACTAAGTCCTAGGTTTTTATTGTAGCTTACGGTTGGTGGAATGGAACTTTAAAAATTGAAGTTTTATAAATGTTTAAATATTTTAGTAATAAAAAACTCTAAATATTATATCACTTTTTATTAAGTCAAGGTAAAGTTTGTTACTTTTGTACGTTTGGATGGTTGTTGGTCATTATATTATATTGTATTCTTAGTTAAAATATATTGTTTGTTTGGATTTTTATTTAAATTTTATTGTATTATATCGTTAAATTCATTATTAGACAACGATGAAATTGGTACAACTTGTTTGAATGATTGCTATTCATTATATTATATTGTATTGCATGTTAGTTTAATTACAATGTTTGTTTTCATTATTACTTAGATTTTATTCTTATTATTAAATATATCATTAAATAACAATAAAAAATCGCATTTGAGACAACGACCAATTTGCTATAATTATAATGTTACGTTATTTTTAATATAAATACAATATAATATAATTTATCATATCATAAAATAATTAGTATCAACCATCCAAACATAGTATCCTGAATCAACAAACTAGATGAGTGGTAAGAGAAGCTAAGTGAAAGAGGGGATAAAGAAAAGAAAAAAAGATCAAGGATTTGAAGGTAAATAGGACGGGAAGAAAGATGATAAAGAAAAAAAAAATCAGTGTGTAAAGCTTAGAAAAAGAATATTTTTTTTATCGGTGCACCAAAACGGAAGAAAAAAAATGAATCATACCAATTTTTTATTAAATTAGGTTCAATATTGAAAAAATAAATACTTAAAATACGGATTTTGAAAAAATAAAATAATAATAAAATAATAGAAGACACCCCTAATGTGTTAATAGAGCATTTATGGGAGCAACATATTAATCTTCAAAGTTGAATATTTATATAATGTTTATGTAATTATATTTCATTAATGATTTCACTTTTATTTGAATGGTCAATTAATTTGTATCTTATATAATATTTTCTTGCAATTTATGTTATTTAGAAATTTAAAATAAAATATAATTTTATATTACATAAAAAATATAAAAAAATAAAATTTTATATCACAGGAAAATTATATAAATTGATTATTTGGGAAAAAGAAAGAAAATATTTATATTATGAAATAAGAAAATAGAATTGAAATAGAAATAATAATATATGAAGGAGAGAAAAGAAGATACATTTTTAGAGAGTAAAATAGAGAATTGAATTGGAGTTGAACATTTATAGATATAAATAAAAAATTTATAGTTAGATAATAAAATAGAGAGTAGGGTCGGAGATACTCGACTTTTAGTTTAGAAAGCATATTGAGGTTTGATGTTGATTGTATTCTTAGTTATATCTTAGTCACCAAATTTGGAAAACTACTATTCAACTCTCTATGTATAGAGAATAAAGAGTGAAATGGAGGTGATTGGAGAGCTCATTCTCTATTTTATTCTCCAAATATAGAGAATAGAGAGTAAAATAGAGTGGGGTTGGAGATGGTCTAATTAAGGGATTTTGTCAATTGATTTGCATGTCAACATGTTGATTGACAGAATGCCACCTTACTTTTAGTATTGCCAAATTTTGCATTCAATGCTCTGCATGCCAGGAACTCTCTCAGCAGGTGTATTTCGATTACATAATTCTTTTTCTTTTTAAATTATATCTCCAATTTATTATTTAGGGAAAAAGAAAACATAAGTACCTCTTTAAAGAGAAATTTCAAGGATACAATCTATTTTTATGGAAAAAGAAAACATAAGTACCTCCAACTCATTTTCGCATTTGACCTTAGTTTTCTTGAAAACTTCTCCTCATTCATTTTTTTTTCATTTCCTCTCCTTTTCGTTGGAGGTTTTTTTTTCATTTTTTCGTTCTAGCTTTTCTTTGTCATTTTTTTTTACTTTCACGTATTTGACCTTTTCACTTTGTTACCCAACTTAGATCATTGGCAATGTGTAGATAATTGATAGTGCGCTCAAGGAGGTAGGATCAAGGGATAGTGCATTTATGCACTCAAAAGGATATATGTTAAGATGTGGTTATTCATGTCACTCCCCGAGCCTACATCCTAGGCGGGACTGGAACTTGAGAACAATTGATGGCCCCAAGCGAACCCTGGCCTGACTTACTTACTCAGCGGAAGACTTAACTCAACAAAATAAACTCAAACAAAACTTAGAATGTTATAAAGAAAACATTCAACTAGCCAATAAGGCAAACTCAAATCTCAACATAAGATAATTAAATGAAAAGACTAAAGAACTATCATTTGACTGTCTATCTATGAAGCCTCTAAAACAACAGAGATGGATGTCGGGACAAGACCCACGACATCCTAATGAACTAACTAATACTGAAAGCAATAAAAAGGGATCATCCGGAAGCAAGGAGGCTCACCACAAGATTCTGAATGCTCAACTGGATCAACGATGTGCTGGATGCTGATTCTGGTTACCTGTGTCTGCATCATAATAAGATGCAGGTCAAATGACATCAATACATTGAATGTATGAGCATGCAAGGGGAATTCTAAAACAAGACATAAGCTTGAAAGGAACTGAAGAACTTACCTGGCTTAACTCAACTCAACATAACTAAACTCATTTCAATATAAAGCAGTTTAAAACAAGTGCAATATAAAGAAAAACTGTTTAAAACATGGATGTCAACTCTGTATGTATGAAAATATATAATATAACTCTAAAATATATGTAAGAATACAAATAAACTGTGTATCTAAGAATACAATTACTTCTGTGGGAGTTTCTCTAACCGACAACCATCACGTAAGAGCTATTATGATGATACATCATTTTGTCTCACGTTGCCAGGGCCGTCCTATACCTTGCCGAGGGTATAAAACCTGAACTACTAAGTGGATCCACTAGTCTATGCTAATAGGCACTAAAGGAATCATCTAAAAAGTATGACCCTTTTCTACCCATGATGGCTACATGGTTTATGGGGGCTGTGAGTTGTCTGAACTCTCCACCATATCGGTGTTCAATACTACTCCCAAAATATGATACTAGCTCTTATGTTTAAAAACATACTTCTTTTTGTGATTTGAGATAATTTCTCAAAAACTTAGCTCAAGGCTATCTTGGAAATGAAAGTTTCCTCTCTTGCTTAATTTAAAAAGCGATTACTCTTTTCTGAAAACTAGCTCAAAGGCTCTTTGGAAATCAAGGTTTCCTTTCTTGTTTAAATGTGAAAACATTTTAACTGTTTGGGAATACACAGTGCCCATATACTCTTTGAAGAAATGAACTTCAATCTTTACTCTTTACTATTTACTAAAATTGAACTTTAAGTCTTAAAACAAAGTTAAAACATTTGGAAAAGACTTTTGGAAAACTCTAAGAACTTTCCTTGACTTGACTCTTACTTCTCTTGACTTTGATCTTAACTTTCCTTGAATTGGATTATGGATTCATGGTTCATGATCTCACATTTATGATGATTTCATGATGTCTAAACGTACCTTAGAGTATATAAATCGATTGGAAAACATAGGTACGTTACTAAGGAACTAGTACGGAAAGAAAGGGGGAAATGGGGTGAACTGGCGTCCTTGGAGCTCTGAGAGGCGTGGAGCGCCAGAGCACAAAGTTCAGAGAACTCTGGCTGGGGCTATGATAGGGGCGACGCCCTAGAGCCAAAAGATCAGAGAACCCCTATTGGGGCTCTGAGAGGGGCGACGCCCCATGCCCTTGCCCAGGTGCCTCCGACTTTTCTTCTTTATTGTTCAATTCTAAACCCCCCATTTCGACTTGGTTCTTTCCCCAAACACTTAGAATAAACTATACCATCAATATATGAAAGATTCTAATCGAATTCACACCTAAAATCATGGATTCAGATCGAACAACTCCTCAACAATTTCAACGAATCAAGAATTCAAAGAAACTTCAACAAACCCATCAAGAACTCAATTTCTAAGCTTTCAAGAACTTAAATTCGCTAAAATAAAACATGATTGGCGCGTGGGTGAAATAACACATCACTATGTGATCTCACATACCTCGTAGGGATCACCCCTTGACGAAATCCACAAGCGACTTTTTGAAGAACTTGACGATTTCCTTGCTTCTCCTTCTCTTTTCTCCTCTTCTTTTCTCTCCTCTAAAACCCTAACTCAATTTTTCAAAAGAGTAAACTGACCAAGTTCAGTTTAGACCCCTAAGTAATTACCAAAACCAAATTAAAATAATAGGGTAAGGAAAAGACCAAATTACCCTTCAAAAATCCGGTTTTGACTTTCCTTAATTGAACAACCCAACTTCAAATAGGCATATCTCATTCATATGAACTCAGAATCGCGCAAACTCAGCGGCGTTGGAAAGATTATTCCAAGATATTTTCTACGATATCTGAAAACAGACCTAACTCATCCTGAGCTAGGAGTTATGGTCATTTGAAGTTGACCAAAAATCAAACTTAACCTTACTTAACCACACTTTCCAGATTTTCCTTCTTTCCAAAATTGGCTCTTTCTAATTCTAGTTCTTTCTAGTTACGGGGTGTTACAATTCAAATAAAAGGGCTCCAGGCTTGAATTGGAAGTCTTATGGATAACATGTTTGGTAGGCTTTAAAGGCACAATCGGATCAAAGAAAGCCTATAATCCTTTCCCAAATTAAGTGTTGCTCAAAATTTTGCCTCAACCAACATTCGGGCCAAGTTCTAGATCAACAAAGTCACGTCATTGAATTGTATATCTAAAGCTCACCAAACAATTCACATGAAACATGAGTTCGAATTTATTTTAGCCTTAACTTTAAGCAAAACAGTTTCTCAAGTATTACATAAAGATATCAAGAGATACCAAAAGAAGTCGATAGGTCACAACAAAGTTGTCTTGTCTTGCCAAATAGCTTAACACTTTTCTTATTCTTTATGCATATTCCTAAATATGTTGGTACCAACCAAGTCAAGATTTTTTTTAAAAAAATATTTTTTACCCTAAACAATTTATTTATTTTTAATTTTAAAAATAAGGAGGAGAAACATTTTTATTTGAATCCTGAATAAAAAAAAATCCATTTTTTTGCCCTAGTTTTTGTGATGAGGATTTTCTAGTTTTTTCCTTGGTTGGACTGAACCTCAAAATAAGGTTGCTTACGTATCTTGCCAAAGTAAGAATCAGGTCAAATGTAGTTCAGGAGGATTATAAACACAACATTGTTTTTAATAAGAAATACTTCTCTTTTTTTTCTTTTTTTTTTAATTAGGATCACCGAATCCGAGGAGGGTTGCCTATGTATCTCATTGAGATGAGAATCAGGTGTACGTAGTTCGTTTAGATTGGACATTAAGAATTTTTTTTAAAAATATTAAAACTTTTTTTTGACAAATGCAATTATTCAAAGTATAATGAAAGTAACATATTTTGAATTTTTTTTTATAAACTTTACTAAAGAAAATCTAAATAAACTATTATTATTCTTTTCACTAAGTAGTGCAAAATTCGTTATTTTTTTTGGAAATGTATAGTAGCTTCTAAAAGAAGTAAATTTTTTGTGAGGTAACTTTTTTTCCACTACACTTATCACACTAAAATGGGTCAACTTATAAAGACATGCTAAATAAATACATTTTCATGTAGCATAGAAAATGATCTAAGTGATCAATTAAGAGATGGATACTTGTCCTAAATGGACCCAACTCATGTTTTGAGGCTCACTAAGTCAAATGCAAACGATGCAAATAAGCGGAGTCTTCTAGGGATAGCCATGTCTATGTTCCAATTTTACTAGATCCAAACCTAAAGGAGATAGGTATCTAGACTGGCTTACCCGAATGGACAACTCAAACTATGGAGGGGCAACTTATTGGTAGCAGCGCTATTCTGACTTCATTACTTGTCCAACCCCGCCTAACATGTGTTACTAAAATCCTTCACTGGGTGTCAAGACACTCCATCTTTATCTCAAAAGAAAGTGGGATACTGTAACGACTCGGAAAACTAGTAGCTGAGACTAGAGCCTTACGAGTGTGTAGTTTAGTTTGATGTTGGGTTTGATGTTGTAAAATGAGTTCCCAAGCTTAGGTTAAGGGGTTTAGGGGTTAAACGTCAAGGTACGACTCCCCAAGGACCAACCAAGGGTCCTTGAGGAGGACCCTAAAGTCTAACTACCAAAGCTGCCCAAAAACCAAAAGCTGTCAAAAATCCAAGGACCTACGAATGGGACCTACTCCCTGTAGGTCCATCCACGCCTCGTAGGGGTGCTCCGTAGGTCAAGGGCCCCAAATGGTGACTTGCTGACCCAAACCATGGACCTTCAGGACGGGGTGTGAGCCCACCTATGGCCCGTAGGTCTAGGGGCGTAGGTCACCACTGAATCTACCCAAATTCGGCCAAATTAGGGGGAAAAGTGGTAAATTCCTAGGGTGGTTAGATTAGGTTGGGGATGGTTTATATTATTTTATTAGAGTTATTTAAGGCTTTTTAAACTATTAAACACCCTTTACAACTCATTATTTCCAAAACTCAAAAATTAGAAACCACCTCCTCTCCAAATATTCTCTCTCTAGAAAACTCTATTGGAGAAGAAGAAGCCAAGGTGTGGAGATCAATATTTCATCTTTCATCTCCAATTTCATGAAGGATCACCATTAAGGTATGGTAGTCTTCATCCTTGGTTAAGTTCCATCCAAGGAGTCCCTTCAAAACTCTATTTCTCAAAGTTGAAATTCTCCAAAACCTAGGATTTTCAATCTATAGCATGGATTCACTTTCAAAATGATTTCAAAGTGTTTATTGTCTTATATTATGATCAATTTAATGAATTACTACTATTTTTATGATGAATTACCTATGAATCCATGAATTTCCCTATTTTGTCAAATTGGATCTCAAAGTGTGGGTGATGATTGATGTGGGTGGATTGTGATCAAATTATGTATGTAGTAGTTAATCTAATTGACATATGTGAATATCCATGTATAGAATAGTGATGCAAGATGTGAATCATGAATTGTGATCTAGGGTTCTTGAAGGGCAATGAATGAAGAACCTATATATGACTATGAGAACTATGCATATGCTTTATTGAAAAGCAAGGTTTTTATGTTTATGAAAGTAATTTGATCATGTCTAGAATATAATTGTGTTATTATTGAAAGGTTATTCTCAATTATACACTTATGAATGATGATGATATATGTGAAAGGTTTCTTCAATGTAATGTTACATCTTGACTTGGTAGGCTTAGGGAATCCTCTTCTTGTGTAAATGAAAGTGATCTTGATTGATGTATCTTGAATTGGTAGGCTTAGGGCATCATTTCCGTATAATATAATGATGAACATGAATTGATAGGCCAATGGCATTCCTTTCATAAATGACTAATGACGTGTTCTAAGGCTATGTCTTGAATCGATAAGCCAATGGAATTCCTTTCATAATGAGCCAATGAACTAATGTAATGATGACTCTTGAATCGATAGGCCAATGGCATTCCTTTTATAATGAGTCAATGAACTAATGTAATGATAAATCTTGAATCGATAGGCTTATGGTATTCCTTTCATGGGGATTCAATGAGCTATCTTAATAATGTACCATGAATCGATAGGCATATGGCATTCCTTTCATGTGTAATAATGTACCTTGGGTCGATAGGCCAATGGCATTCCTCTCAAGTACAATAATGTTAATGTGAATGAACTACTCTATGGGAATGGAGGAAGTACCGAGTGGATATGGTAAGATGGAAGCTCTCCCCACGTTAGGATTGGGTTTCAATGAACATCTTTCTTATCCCATAACTATGTGCCCACATAGGTTATTAGCTAATGGATTCACCTAAGCTAAAATGTTACCGATTCTACCTTAGGAAAATAGACCACCTCTTTACGGTGTGGGGGTATGACACCGGATTCCATGGTTTACTCTCATGGTCTATGTCGGTTAAAGCTTATTCCCATCATGTGAGATACGTGCTATGCTTACTTGAGAAGTTCTATGAAGTGTGGGTGGTAGTATGGAATGTCATTCATGTTGCACGAGTACACTTTGAGAGGGCTATGGTGTTATTCTCCAATGTCTTAATGTCTAATGAATGGATGTTCTCTTAATAAAGCTAATGAGAATGTTGACTTAAATACTTAATGTAATGATGCATACTTTACTTGGATTGTATTATGAGTTACTTTCCTTGTCATGACTTATGAAATGTATGTGTTCCTTAGTATTGACTAAAGAAAATGAGCAAGGAAGAATGGTAAGTTCATCTAAGATGGCCTCAAAGTGGTACTTAGTAGGAATAGTATTATGGGATGTTATTCTTACATTGCACAAGTATAGCTTAGGGTTACTTTAGGTGAAGGTTCTAATGGGATGAAATGACTTATATGTTGAATGTGATTGTATCTTATGCCTTTTATACTAAACTTCATGATGTTTCTCAAAATTGGCATATAGTATGGTTTTCAACCAAAATGTCCTTTTTAAGCATGGTTTTGCATGACTATCATACTTAGTACATTTTTGTGTGCTAACCCATATTTCTTCTATTTTTCTACAAAGTGTAGGTTCCGGCAAGTGAGTTGTTTGCTTCTAGTTCAAAGGGCTTGGATTGAGTTCTTCCAAAGCTTGTGGCATGTCCTCATCGATCCGAGGACAAGTGCTTTATTGATGTTTCATGTCTTTCATTTTATTAGACTCTTTTTAGACTTTCTATTGTAAGGGTCGTGACCCTAGTTTTGACTCAAATGTATTAGATGGCAATGTGAGACTAGTAAACTTCTGTTGTTTTAAATGATGTTTTCGATTGTATGGATTTAAAGAAAAGTTTTAAATTTTGCATTATTTCGTGTCTTATGTTATGAATGTTATGAGGCTTGTATGAGGCTCTTCGGAGTCTTGTACACCGTGTTACGTCTGGGGTGTAGGCTTGGGTCGTGACAGATACATAAATGCATTCCCTGCTACCCTATTTTTCAGAGACTCAGATGGGATGCGCGAGATACAATAGTTTATAATACAGTTCAACAATATTAAAGCAATAAATGAGCATCAAGTAGCACATTAGGCCATGATACTCAATACATCCAAAATAAAATAATAAAATCAAGTAAATGTTAATATAGCAAAACTCAAATTCTTGTTATTCACCAGCGGAGTGGCCAGAGATGTCACTCCCCCTTTTCACACGGCAGAAGAGTTTTTCCAATTTATATAACGGTATTGATTTAGGGATTATTTTATTAGTTTTTTTGGAGTCACCACCTGGAATTGAGTTATGATATTCCAAGTCATTGTTTAATCCCTAATCAAAAGGAAATGACTCTTTATTTTGGTCTAAGAACTAGAAATTTGGGTAAGAAATTCTGTTGACTGAAGGGAAGGTATTAAACATCTCTCGAGTCCCGTGGTTCTAGCACGGTCACTTTTATTGACTTATACTTATTTTAATATATTTGGAATAATTTGTGTCTATAGGCAATGGTTTGCTTTTACTTTTTATTGTTGAAGTTTTATTGGTCTTAAACCAGACACATAACTGCATTCTTAATTTTAGCATATAATAGCTTAGAAGCACAACTTTTTCTTCTCTCGAATGTATCTCCTAATTATCTCTATCTATAAAGTTTAGTTTAAATTTAATGAAAGTTAATTATTAAAAAGTATTTGATCAATGTGTGTTACTGCATCTTTGAATTTCTTTTAAATGTCTCAAAAAAAGATGTGTAACCACATTCTTTATTGAAACCATTTTTAATGTGTCTAAATTTACCTACCAAAATTAGTTTGTCAATATTTAAGCGTGAATCAAGTGGTGCCCAACGATAGTTATTCAATCAAAATTTATCAATCTCTCGCACTACAAAAAAATAGTGCTTATTGCGACGGTTTTTAAGACTCATTACGACGGTTTTGAACCATCACAAAGTACTATAACGACGTTTTCTAAAAATGCCGCAATCCCGTCTGTCACAAAATATTATAACGGTTTTTTGAAAAACATCATAATATATATATAATAACAGTCGTAATATCCCATCGTTTATGCGATCTTTTTTGTTTTATAAAATGGCGGTTAGAAATCTCCGTAATTGTAAAAGGAGAAAAATTACGACGGTTTAAAAACGTCGTATTGTTAGCTCTTGACTGAATAATTTTATTACAATAATTAATTTTTTCAATTTTGTCCATCCAAGTTTACATCCTATTTATTGAATCATATATATTTAAACTCTTATAATTAGTATTTTAAACCCAACATAAAAGATCAAATAAGCAAAATATTCATCATATAAAACAAAAATACTCTAAAATTACATCTTCAAAATACTAATGTTTTGGAGTGCTATTACTTATTCAATGTTCCAAAATTACATCATCGAAATATTAGTTTCAAAGTGTAATTCAGCCAAGTATTAAAAAAAAAAAGGGTCCTAATTAATTGATTTCCAGTCGATGCTTTGTTCATCATCTTTGTTACTTCCTAAAGATTTTTAATTGATGCTTGGTTCATCATCATCATGTCTGAAAAGGGGAAAAAAAAGAAGAGAAACAAGTCTTAGATATGTGTTCAAAAGTAAATATGAAATTAAGAGATTCTTCCAACTTGTGACAATAAAGTGACATTCACCCGAAGCACATTTATATAATTTCAAGTGACAAAGAGTAGAAATCTCCTAGACAGCATAGCAATTTTCATACATGTGGGTGGATTTTTAAATTTAAGGGGATATATTAGTTCTAATTAGACATTTAACGAATGATATCAAGAAGTGTAATTGAATGAAGGACCCTTTAAGTAACCAACCATAACTAGTTATCTTGAAATTTCCCTACTCTTTATAGTTATAAGAAGAATATTTTGGGGATGAGAATCTCTAAAAGTGCAACAATCAAATCGGTTAGTTTGAGAAAAGTGGACACTCAAATGTTTAGGTCTAAATCAAGTGACTAGGAAAGTTAGAAATCATGCAAGATATTAAGCTTCAACAGAAAAGCTAATGAGGAAACAATAAATATTTATAACGGTCATACCCTGTGAAGGAGGTGGAAATAAGTGAGCAAATTCTTCAGGGATATGTCTTATGCTCCTTTGATATAAGCTAAGTAGCACATTTAGTTGTGATTTCATACACGCCATATCTTGCTACCACTCAGGGGTTGGAGCGCTAGTGCAAGATGAACTCACATTAACACATTGAAAACTCCTAAATGACTATTTGAATGTCATAGTTGGAACAACACCCAAGCCTAACCCTCGAACTCGGCCCGGATGTTCGGGACCAAGTACTATACCTAGTGCATCATTAGGTGAAACTTCGGCAATACTATGTGGCCTTTGACTTCGTATTTGTTCAATTTTTTCTTGTGCTAAAGAAAAACAAGCATGAAGAACATGTTAAGTTGGCAAAAATTAGAATGGTACAAACAAGCCTTAGTCAAATTTTATATACATGAAAAATTGGCAAAAAATAGAATGGTACAACCAGCCTTAATCAGATTTTATATACAATGAAAAATTCCATGCTCGGAAAATGATTTAAGCAATGAAACAAACTCTTTACAACAAAGCTTTCCATCAAAATGAACTAAGCCTCAACTCAAACAAGTTGCTATTTCAAACCACCATAACAAGCAGAGAAGCATCAATACTATGTGTCAATGGATACAATCATAACAGTACATGAAGATGGGATCAACAGAAACCTGCAGACAACAAAAAGTTCCCAAACAAACATCTAATATGAATTGTTACTCTCTTCTGTGTCCATCTGTCCCCCTTAATCTGATCAGATACTTTAAAATGTCCAATGGGACACCTTACAATACGTCAGTTTAAGCACTCGTTCAATTTGTTTGTCCTTCTATCTTTCTTTAGTCTGCTCAATGTCTCTTTTTTCTTTTGGTGACTCTTTAATTCTAACATTTTACGTGACATCATATAAGATCACAAGATTCATAAGCACTGATTTAAAATCAAAAGATTTGAAACTATTATTTAGTTTCTTAAACTTGGTGTCATATCAAAATGAGACAAACAAATTGAAAGAGAAAGAATATTATGTTGAAGCCAAACCAATGAACCATCAACATATTTTTGGTTAACTGCACCCTTATACTCTACTTTCTCCTCTGCTACATAATTTGTTACCAAAAAATTTACAAGTTAACCATTCAAAAGGTGAGTAGCTGGTCATTTTGAAGAATACATAAATGATGCCAACAAACTTTGCTTCAGAAGAAGGTAAGTTATGAGTTGGCTAGTCCTTTTAAAACAAACAGAAAAGTTTGAGAGAAAGCCTAATTGATTAGGAAGATAATATTGATTCCTTTATTCATTTAAAATAGCTTTGCATCTCATCATATATACACGCTAAAACTAGAGGTTATTAGAAACTGCATCTAACTAATTACAGTTGTGCACATGATTTGCACTTTATGGTACACTAGCCCATCTATTCCAATCTTGTCTAACTTAGACAACTCTCCCTTTTTCAATCAGTATCTTTTTCATTTCGTTAACACAGTTTGCTATACTACTACTAGCTAGTTGATGGTGTTATTTCAATGACCTTATGTTGTTGCAACAATTCTGACAGAAACCAGAGAACACTACAAGAAGTTGCACTTTCAGATATGGGAAGGGACATGCTCAAAATAAGTACCGATTAATCGTGAATAGGAAGAATATTTACCCCAATCTCCCTAGCTGCTTCAGTTACATAACTTGCATTTTTTTTCTTATGAGTATCAGTCCACATTTTACCTCGATCAACATCTTTTCCCTTTGCCTTCTGAAATTTTCAAATTGTAAAACATTAGTAAGTAATTAAGAAAGTGCACTGTCACAACATAACTAGATCAGGATATTTAGTCGAGCCTGATTGATCTTATCAGACTTGAGAACCAAGCATAATGAGAATTCCAAGTTTCCAACCAGTCCCATTAGCATGAGCCTATTCAATAGGTGCTCCAACGACAGGTTGTCAGGAGTCAAAGTATAACCTCTCAATATTAAGCGTCATAATACTGGAAATGTCCCTTCTAGTTCCAGGGTTAAATAAAAAGGATGACAATCTCCAAAAGTAATTTTTTTGTGGGTAACTGCGAATAGCAATGCCTAGTTCCTTTTCTAGTCAAAATTCAAGATAACAACCACTGAGACCCGGAAGCACAAAACATATTCACATGTCGAAGTAAATTAACCTTGATGAATTACACACATCAATAATGATAAGATGATTATGAAACCAAGACAAAAGTACACAATTACGATGATGATGATGATTTGTCAGGCTGAGCTGGGATTCAGTACAATAATTATTGCTACATTATAAGACAGAAAACCAGCAGTTGCTACTCTTCTTCTGGTTGGTGTCACATGTATGCTCCTTTAATTTTATTATTTTGAGCAACTATTGTTCTCTTTGCTTTCTCTCAATTGATTTAACTAGTTCTTAGAAAAATGTTTTAACAAATAAAGGGACAAAGAGAAGGGAAAAAGAGATTACCAGAAGACTCCAGTCAACGAGACAATGTTCATCAACTCAATGTTGAGATACATTTTGATCTACTTGGACAGTGTCTTTAACCTGCGAGATGAATTCCCACCAATTAGTGCTCTTTCAGTCACCTTCCAAACGTCTGGCTTAATATATAACATTCAGTTAATGAGAAATAACCTCCTAAGCCCAAACCTATCTGGCCTCCTTCTCTGTTACCAAAGGCATGGATAGTACTCCTTTTATTGGAATGATTATTGAAACATTAGCTAACGATTGAAGTGTTTATTCAAATACACATACCTCTACTCTCATCACTTATTTACTGAAACTAAGATAAATTATCTGAAAAAAGCAACTCAAAGCGTGTAACCATCATTAACCTTTCCTATTCTATGAACTTACTAATATTGTGAAAAGTAGGTACTAATATTTTATAAACTTCTTTAAATTCTTCAATGTGATGAAGTACTACTGTGTCAGAAACAATGAACAGAGAACAAAGTTTGGGTTTGTTAAAGAAGAGACTAAAAATTTATCAACTTTTTAAACATGGGGAAGAAGGATGATTATAGGTATAAAGCCAAAAGTAAGGGATG
>JAJOOR010006178.1:0-29107 GCA_036250505.1 Solanum acaule | reverse complement strand
TGAAATCCTAATTCTAGGGGTGCAATTATGAGGTTGCGATCTAATGTAGGGAATGTTGTGTTTTGCTCTGTTTTATTGTTTTTCATTCATGGATCTATGCTAATTAGCATGTGGTAAATTCATGGGTTAAGGTTGCAAAGTTAATCCTATTTTCAGTTTTCGATTGGTGCTTGAATAGATCAGTTGGAGTGGGTAATTAGTTTGATACAAGCAATTTAGGTTTGATGTCTATGGTTTTCTTGAAAGAGAGATTATAATTTAGATCTATTTTCCCAAATCTACTTGGAAGAGATATTTCGTAAGGTAATGGGTTAATTTTTTATTCATATAGATGAGACAGAAAGGAGACTCTATGAATCTATAATATGGGATTGAAAGAAGATTAGTGTCATTGAACACGACCTAGCCGATCCATGGTTATTTAGCACTATTGAGCAACACAATTACCCCTATGTGACATCGATTCCATTCCCCACACCCCTAGAATATTTCTTAAGTGCTTGAATATATGAAATTTTAGTTAAATTGTGAGATTTGATAATTCAAACCATTTTAGTTAATTTGGTGTAATCATCCACCCTTATTTCTTAATTACCACAAATGACTTGATTTACAATCTAAATTTTCTAATAGAATTCATTGCACTGTATCACTCATTGTGGGATTCGACCCCGAATCTAGTATGAGTCAATGTTTGGAGAATCATCCTTATCTCCACATTGGTCATAGCCCCTTCATCATTAGGATCTTGAGGAACTTGAGGACCTTGGGGATGAACTCCCTCATTAGCAATCTCCTCTTCCACTCTTCTTGCGGCCTCTCTTCTTGTAGTCATATTCCTATATGCACAAGAAAAGGGTTAGGAAAAGGACTTCATAGAGTTAAAACTCTAAGGCACGATTAAGGATTAATGAAAGAAGTGAAAGTTCCTAAACATATTATAGCCTTTCATTCATAAGTGTGGCGCGCTTCACACTTATGAACAAGACTCTACTTGACATGTTTCATGATACATCATCATAGAATCATTTTATAAACTTGTGCTCTGATTACCAACTTTGTCATGACTCAGGATTATCCCCTAGGAGTAACATGGTGTACTTTCGGGGTCTCATACTAGCCCTTAGCATAATCATAACATAAAGACGTATAATAACTGCGGAAAATTTAAAACTTTTACAATAGAAGTCAACTTCTTTTTCATAAATGAACATAAGAATCTAGACTTGTCTCAACTACCATATAATACAATAGAGAGTACAAATAGGGTCAATAGCCCTTTACGTCAATAAAGTCTCAAAATAGGAAAGTACAATAAAACTAGAAATGAGTAATCCGTCCTCGAACATGAGGACTCACCAAGCTTAGGGAATAGTCAACCCAAATTTCACTTGAAAGGAGAAGTGTGTATCAACAACCGGAACCTACACTCATAGAATGTAGAAAATATGGGTTAGCACAAATAATGTACTAAGTATGGAAGCCATGCACGAAATCCTTACAATATGCGTAAAATGGACATTTAGTTGAAAACATGCCTTTATCGAGTTTAAAAGCCATAATGCACATTTATGAAGAAAGATAAGCCAAACCAACATAGAAGCAACCCAAAGCCATACTAGTTCAATGCAAAGGTAAGATCCCATAACCCTACCAAATGCTAAGTATCACATTAGGCCACCAACAACATACATATCTTACTTTTTCCTCATCCATAACCAACATACATAAGTAAGGAGTTATTCATAATCATAGTTTGTGACAAGTAAAGTCAACCTTAACATTCATATATATATTTCATACATAATTCATAAGTCACCACAACGTAAGAGAACATCACCATAACCCCTCTTAAAGCCTACTTGTGCAATGCATAAGTGAAGTCCCATACCCCAGTCATACTAAGTAGTACCTCTCAAGAAGTCACAATTAAAGTACATGTTCTTATCATAGTTCATATTCATATCATATAGGGAAGTTTAACCTTAACCGACATACACCATGTGAGCTACATGGAATCTAGTGTTCTACAGCCACACCGAAAAAAGGTGTCCTAGAAACCCGGACTACTAGAGAAAAAGGTTTCCATCCCAAGAGACAACATATATTGGGAAGCCGGACTTGCTAAACATAAAAGCCTCCATTTAATTGTCATATCCACTCGGTGCTAAGCCTATCCCCTTTAAATATCATATTAAGTCTTTACTTAAGTTCATATTCATAAGAGAATGCACTAGGCACTCAACCAACATACATAAAATAGCTCATAGATTCATTAGGTGAGAATGTCCTTTCAACCTTAGAACCATCAACATGTGAGTAAACCTTTCACATAACATTCATAGTGTTTCATGAGAATTGCATTTTAATCAACACAATAAGATTATTATAACATACATATATACTTCATGCACAATCAAGTGTAAAGGGTATAGGGAAGAAGGTTCTTGCATCAATACAACAATAACACATTATTCATAGGATTCTCACTACATAAGTGAATCACAAGTTCACATACAATTCTCATAAACATGTATGAACCCTAACAAATTGCCATTCAAGGCCATGAATCAAGATCAACCCTAACATCTAGAATTACAACACTAGATAGGGGTATTTCATGATTCAAAAACTTAATAAACATAAACATAATCAATTGTCAAGTTCCCATCATCCATCAAGCCATACATAGTTCACAATTTAGGAAGAAGGGGAAATCATGGGTACAAGGGAGATTTTCTTCAAAATTAATCTATACTCCAATATTCCAATCATAAATCATCATAATCAACCATAATTAAACAATGGAAAACGTTTTGGATGAAGACCCGTGTTAGAGATTGAAAACCCCAGGTTTGGGGATTTGGAATCATGAAAACATAATTTGAAAGGGCTCCTTGGGTGATAGATACGCAAGGATGAAAAGCATTCATACCTCAATTAAGAATATCCAAGAACTTTGGGGAAGAACCTTGAAAATCTTGCAAACCCTAGTTCCAATGGCTTCTTCTTCTTAAGTCTAGAGAGAGAATTTTTTTAGAGAGGAGGGAGTTTTTGATTTCAATTTGGATGTTTAGGAATAATGACCAAGTCTTATGAAATTTGATTTAAAAGCAATACATATACTTCCCCTAAAAATACCCAAAACACCCCCACTTAATTTGAATAAAAAGGAAATGACATAGAACACCCTAATTAATTGACCCCCGTCAGGGACCACGAACCCTCTTCACGAGCCATGGTGTGGACCACGACCCGTGGTCCCCATCGTGGAGTTGGGGCAGTACCCTCATTTTAGGAGCACAAAACTCATTCGCTCAAGTCATCTTCATGGGCACCTTCATGAGCCATGAAGTGGACCACGACTCGTGGTCCTGCTCATGAAGGGTAAGGCAGTAGCTAAGCTACCTCATGCCCCCAAGCCCCCATGCCCAAGTCTCCTTCACGAAGGGCTCTACGAGTCGTGGTCAAGACTACGAGCCTTGGTCCCTTCCGTGAAGTTTAGGGAGTGGCTTGGTTTTGGGTGGCCATTATTTACAAAGCCAAGGGGACTTCACGACCACCTTCACAAGTCGTGGAGTGGACCACAACTCATGGTCCCTCTTGTGAAGGTGGGGCAGTATGCTTCTAACTAGGGGTAGCCTTGGCCTTTGGCCTTGGCTTGGCCCCTTTTCCTTTGCACTTGCCCCTTGGTCTTGACTCAAATAACTTCATTTCAACCATAAATGACTTACAAAAATTCAGGGAGTCATTTTACAATTCTTAACCTTAAGTTTAGGCTATTGTTTAACCTACCATTTTTCCTGGGTGTTACATACTGCCCCAGTATTGACCTTACCAGAGGGTACGCAAGGCTTTGTTGTATATTGTGATGCGTCCAGAGTTGCTTTGGGTTGTGTGTTAATGTAGAATGGTAAAGTTATAACTTATGCCTTCAGAAAACTGAAAGTTCACGAGAAGAATTATCTAACCCATGATCTAGAGTTGGCTGCCGTAGTATTTGCTTTGAAAATATGGCGTCATTATCTTTATCATGCTCCTGTGGATGTGTTCACCGATTAAAAAAGTCTTCAGTATGTGTTTAGTCAGAAAGAGTTTAATCTCAGATAGAGGAGGTGGTTAGAGTTACTCAAGGATTATGACATAAGTATTTTCTATTACCCAGGTAAGGCTAATATTGTTTTTGATACCTTGATCCGATTTTCTTGGGTAGTACCGCTCATGTTAAGGAAGAAAAGGGAGATTTAGCGAAAGATGTGCACATACTTGCATGATTAGGAGGTTGACTAATGGATTCCATAGAAGGAGGAGTAATGGTGATGAATGGGGTTGAATCATCATTAGTGTCTGAAGTAAAAGAGAAGAAAGACCAATATCCTATTTTGCTTGAATTGAAGGCAAATGGTCAGAAGCAAAAATTAATGGCTTTTGAACAAGGGGAAGATTGTATATTGAGATATCAGGGTAGATTGTGTGTGCCAAGGGAGGATGAACTCCAAGAGAGAATCATGGAGGAAGCTCATAGCTCTAGCTATTCTATCCATCTGGTTTCCACATATATGTATCGTGATCTGAGAGAGGTTTATTGGTGGAGTAGTATGAAGAAAGGCATTACAGAGTTTGTTGCTAAGTGCCCGAATTGTGAAGAAGTTAAAGTAGAGCACCAGAGGCCTGGTGGTATGGCTCAGAATATAGATCTTCCGAAATGGAAGTGGGAGGTGATCAATATGGACTTTATTACAGGTTTACCGTGGTCTTGCAGGCAACATGATTCTATTTGGGTGATTGTAGATCGAATGACTAATCAACCCACTTTTTGCCTATAAAGACTACCCATTCAGTAGATGATTATGCCAAGTTATATATTCAAGAGGTAGTAACACTTCGTGGAGTTCCAGTATAAATTATATCAGGCAGAGGTGCAAAATATACTGCACAATTTTTGAAGTCATTCTAGAAAAGTTTGGATTCAAAGGTGAACTTGAGTACTGCTTTTTATCCTCAGACAGATGGTCAAGCAGAGCGCACTATTCAGACTTTAGAAGATATGTTGAGGGCTTGTGTGGTTTATTTCAAGGGTAATTGGGATGATCACCTACCTCTCATTGAGTTCTCTTACAACAATAGTTACCATTCTAGCATACAAATGACTCCTTATGAAGCTTTTTATAGGAGAAGATGTAGATCTCCTATTGGACAGTTTGAGGTTGGTGAAGTTGGGTTGATAGGACCAAATTTAGTTCATCAAGCTATGGAGAAAGTTAAGATTACTCAAGACAGGTTGGAAACAGCAGAGTCATCAGAAATCCTACACTGATGTTAGGAGATGGAACTTCGAGTTTGAAGTAGATGATTGGGTATACTTGAAGGTTTCACCCATGAAGGGTGTTAGGAGAGTTGGTAAAAATGGGAAACTTAGTCCCAGGTATATTGGTCCTTACAGAATTTACAAAAGGATTGGTAATGTATCTTATGAGTTGGTGCTACCACAAGAGTTAGCAACAGTTCATCCAATGTTTCACATTTCTATGCTGAAAAAGTGTATGGGCCATCCTTCATTGATCATACCAACTGAAGATTTTGGTTTAAGGAAAGCTTGTCTTATGAGGAGATTCCTGTTCAGCTTTTAGATCACCAAGTTCGCAATTTGAGGACCAAGGAAGTAGCATTAGTCAAAGTTTTGTGGAGGAATCAAGTTTTTGAGGAAGCTACTTGGGAAGCTGAGGAGGATATGAAAAAGAGATATCTACATCTCTTTGAGCCCACATAAATTCTAGATCAAGGTACTAATTCTCTTCTTAGTACTCTTTAATTGATATACCCAATGTGTTAGATTTGTTTGTTGGGTGTTTGAGTTGAATGTTAGATGTTACACCCTTAGCCTACTAAGAGTAATATTGTCTGAGGATGAATGTTCCCAAGGTGGAGATATTGTAACACACAGCTATTTGAAAGAACTAGAATTAAAAAGAAACCATTTTTGGAAAGAATGAAAAATCTGAAATTAGGCCAAGTTATGTTAAGTATGAGTTTTGGGTCAACTTACAACGACCATAATTCTGATTACAGGATGAGTTAGGTGTGCTATTAGATATCAAGTGAAAGGTCTTTGAATTATCTTTCCAACGCCATTGAGTTCGCTAATTTTCAAGCTCGTATGAGGGAGATATGCTCGTTCGAAATTGGGTTGTTTAGATAAGGAAAGTTAACCGGATTTTAAAGGGGTATTTTGGTCTTTTCATTACCCAACTGGTTTTATTCGTTATTAGTAAATTATTTGGGGTCTAAACTTAGTTAATTCAGTTTACGCAATTAAGAATTATGATAGGGCTTTGAGAGAAGAGAAGAGTGGAGAAAAGAGGAGAAAAGTCAAGGCGTTCTTGGAGATTTTTTGAGGAATCAAAGTCGTTTCGCCAAGGATTGAGCCCTAAAGAGGTATGTGAGACTTTCATAGAATTGGTTTCATTCATCCACGTGCCAATCATGTTTGTTTTAGAGAAAAATTGTTCTAGAAAGTTGAAAGTATGATGTTCTTGAATTATGTTTTTGAAATTATCTTTCGTTCTTGAGTTTAGATGAGATTGTTGAGTTCTTGATAAAATCATGTCAATTTTAGAGTTGTATATGAGTTGGTTATTGTGTTCATGTACTGGGTATCTGAATCTAAAGAGAAATTGAGAAAAATAATCAAATTTAGACGAATCGATGTTAGAAAATGACGAAGGAAAAAGTTAGGCAAATTTGGGTACCAGGTCCGCATCGTGGACCAGTTCCTCACGATTGGAACTTCTCTCTCCGCATCGCGGAGAGGTCGCGGAACCTTCTGCCTCAAAATTTATTTCATGACCAAATAATAAAATGCATCTCCGCGTTGCGGACTTGCTTCCAGATAGTGATTTCTTGATCGTTTCTCATGTTTAACTGTCTTAAAATACTCTTAAACATCAGGAGATCGTTCCTATCACAAATCACAACCTTGAATCCATAAATTTCAAAATGAAGGAAAGTTAAGAGCCAAGTCTAGAGAGTTCTTAGAGCCCTTTCAAAAGTCTTTTGCAAAAGCTTTAAACTTGTTTTAAGACTTGAGTTTTGAGTTGAGTAAAGAGTAAAGAGTGAAGTTCATTTCTTCAACAAGAGTCTATGAGGAATATGTATTCCTAAAGAGTAAATGTTTTCACATTTAAACAAGAAAGGAAACACCGATTTCCAAAAGAGCCTTTGAGCTAGTTTTCGGTAAAGAGTAAATCTTTTCACATTTAAATAAGAAAGGAAACAACGATTTCCAAAAGAGCCTTTGAGCTAGTTTTTAGTAAAGAGTAAATATTTTCACATTTAAGCAAGAGAGGAAAAATTGATTTCTTAGAGAGCCTTTGGGTTAGCTTTTGAGTAATTATCTCAAACCACAAAAAGACTTATGTTTTTTAAATATATGAGCTAGTTACATTTTTGGGAGTAGTATTTTGCAACGATATGGGGGAGAGTTCAGACAACTCACAGCCCCCATAAACTATGTAGCCAACGTGGGTAGAAAAGGGTCATACATTTTAGATGATTCCTTAGTGCTTTTTAGCATAAACTAGTGGATCCACTTAGTAGTTAGGTTTTATACCCCCGACAAGGTATAGGAATCCCCTGACAGCGTGAGGCAAAATGTTGTATCATCACATAGCTCTTAAGGGATGGTTGTTTGTTGGAGAAACTCCCATAGTTATATTTTATATTCTTATATACACAAAGATTACTTGTGTTTTCACATACAAACAAAGTTTAAATTTTATTCTTGCATACAAATTGAGTTACCATTGTATTTCTAAATACACAGAGTAGTTATCCATGTTTTAAAAGCTTTTCTTTATATTGCATTTATATTATTGCATTATATTGAAATTAGTTGAGTTGAGACCAGGTATGCTCCCTTCGTATGGTCGTACATTCAATGCACTGATGCCAGTTGGCCTGCATCTTTTTATGATGCAGATTCAGGTAACCAGGATCAGCATCCAGCGAATCATTGATCCAGTTGAGCTTTAGAGTTGTTGGTGAGCCTCCTTTCTTACGGAGGATCCCTTTTTACTGCTTTATCAATTTAGTTCATTAGGATGTCGTGGGTATTGCCCCAACGTCCATCTCAGTTGTTAGAGGCTTCCTAGATAGTTAGTTGATATTAGTTCTTCAGTCTTTCCATTTCTGTTTTGATGTTTGAGACTTGAGATTCCATTTTGTATAGTGAATGTTTCTTTATACATTCTAAGTTATCTATTGAGATTTTAGTTCACTTTTTAAAGTATTGTTATCATGAGTAAGTCTTCCACTGAGTAGTAAGTGTCATGACCTAGGGGTACCCCCTAGATGTAACAAGGCACATAGAACCCCGAAAAGGGCCCATGTAAGCCACTTAACATATCATAACATAAAGAATTAGAACAATAAGAGTAAAAATGCATTTCAAGTCCAAAATTTTCATAAAGGAAAGCGGAATTGTAGACCTGTCTCAACATAGCCATCTATTACAGTACTTGAATCAAATAGGGACACAAACCATACAACATAATCTGAAAAGGAAATACAAGAAATGATTACAAAATTATAATATCCGTCCTTGAATCTTGAGGACTCACCAACAAGCTAGGAGAATAAGCAATCCAAGCTTCTAGCCACAATGATTAGCACCTTGAGAACCGGACCCAACACTTGGGAAGAATGTTGGAAAAACATGGGTTAGTACAAGAATCTGCTAATTATGGCAGCGAATAAAACATTGAAAACATGCTTAAAGGGACATTTTAGTGGAATGCATGCAATTTACTAAGTTAAAGCATCACTTTGAACATAATGGGAAAAAAACATAAGTCATAACCATAGTCAACATATGGATCATCATAACATAAGAGAACCTACCATAATCACCCTCAAAGAGTACTTGTGCAATGCATGAATAAGACCCCATAATCCCACCCATGCTTAGTAAAACTTCTTAAGTAACCATATTTCATAATTCATATTCTAGTTGTGGGAATAAGCCTTAATCGACATAGACCATGTGGGCTTATCATGGAATCCAGTGACTCCCTCACCAAAAAGGGTTGCTCTACTTGCCTAAGGTAGAACCATGGTTTGTTAGCTTTAGGTGGATCCACTAGCTAAATATCCTACGGGGCACATAATTTATGGGATAAGGAGATTGTTACTAGAAACCCCCTTTTTCTGACAGGGGAGCTTCCATCTCAAGAGATTGCTTCTAGAAATCCGGCGTTTCTAACGGAAGAGCATCCATCTCATATTCAATATCCACTCGGTGCTAAGCATTTATCCCACAGAGTAGTACTTAAGTCATAACTTGTTTCATTAAGATAGCTCATTAGATCATGCATGAGAATAACCTTTCACTGTCCATCTCTACATGTAACTTTGGATTCAATTAGGTGAGAAAGCCTTTCAACCTTAGAATCACTATATTGTTAGAAAACATTTCACATTTGACATATTCATGCATAAGTGTGTATATTATAATAACCTTTCTATAACACAACCACTAGATCATGATCATATTTACTTCACTCTCAAAGTGTGCTTAAAGCATATTCTAAACTTCATAATTCACGCATTATATCATAAATTGCCCTTTCAAGGACCAAAGCTCATATTGCATCAACACATCTAGAATTCACTACATTAGAAATGGATAAATGACATATTTCAAGTTCTTCAATTACTACAAGCATAATCTCATAATATCCTTTTTTCATCCACAAATCCACATCACAAGATCATAATTGGGAAATCTGGGGATTTCATGCGTTCTTGGGGATCTCAACATAAAAACCATAATAATTCATCAATTCAATCATAATATAACCTAATTAAAGCATAAAAAATGTTTTAGAAAGGAACAATGACTTTGGAGTAAAACCCTAGCTTTTAGGGATTTCTATCTTTTAAATTGGGGTTTTGAAGGGGCTCCATGGATGAAAGATATCCATGGATAAAGGACTATCATATCTTATCAATGAAATACAATGAATTTGAGTAGAAAACCTTGCTCCCTCAACCCTAGTTCAAACTTCCTTTTTCTTTTTCCTTGAAGTTCTAGAGAGAATATTTGGGGAAAAGTTGGCTTTGTTTTGGGATTTAGGAATAATAAGGAGGATGACTACATTTATGGGTTTTAAATAAATATATAGTTAGTCTATATTAGAATAAAATGACGTCACATAATATTAATTAAAACCACAAAACCCCAAAGTGCCCCTAACTAATTCCTCAAAATAGTTTTCAGGTGGCCACCCACGACCCCAGGACCACGGTCTGTGGATGGACCCACTTGGCGTGCTGGTCAATCGTGGTCTTGATAGAGATTTTTGACCATCTACGACCCACTGACCTACGGACCGTGGACCCACCCACAGGGAATGGGTCCTGTCGTGGTCCACTAGTTGTGGAAGTTTTTAGGGTCCTTCTCAAGGGCCCATGGTTGGTCCTTGAGGGGTCGTACCTTGACGTCCTAACAAAAAATCCTTTATTTTAAGTAGGGGGGGGGGGTTACGTTTACGACTCTACCCCTCATAATAAGCTCTAGTTTATCCTACTAGTTTTTGGGGTGTTACAATATCTCCCCCTTGGGAACATTCATCCTCGAATGACGATCAAGACACCATACGGAAGTAAAAACTCAAGACTAGCAGCCCATTATGATTGAAACATCAAAATAATGCACAATTCAAAGGAGGAAACATTAACTCCATCTCAAACATAAACAATGCATCACAAGGAAGTAGGAACTACATCTACCAACCCATTATGCATGATAATTCAACATTTCTCATATTCATAGGAGGAACTACCTTCTCCAACTAGAGCATGCTCAACAGAACATCATGGAGATAAGATGCAATTTACTCTCAAAAGCATACAAAAACACATTCATCATCTCATCTCATGAAGTCAAATAGGCAACTCAGACTCAGTTCACAACAACATGAGGAACATAAATCATGAAAACTCATTTTCTTACTAAACATGAATTTCTCAAGAACATGCACAACATAATGAAATCATGGAAACACATAGATCACACATGACCTCCAAAACAAGAAAGAACTAGAGGAACTACTTACCTAAAGCTTGAATAGGAGTAGAAGGAAAGAGATGAGGATATTGGGACTTATATCGGCCTCGGCCTCTAATGTAGCACCCTCAACTAAGTGATTTGTCCACCATAACTTTACGGAGGCAACTTCCTTGTTTCTCAACCTCTTGAATTGCTCGTCTAGAATGTCAACCGGTACCTCTTCATAAGCAAGATTCTCCTTAATCTCTAAACCCTTTAAGGGAACTATGGTTTATGGATCCCCAATACCTTTCTTCAACATTGAGACATGGAACACCGAATGCACTAATGCCAACTCATTTGGCAAGTCTAACTCATATGCAACTTCGCCCACACGCCTCAAAATATCGTGAGAACCCACAAACCGAGGACTAACTTTCCCCTTCTTTCCAAACCTCATAATACCCTTAATGGGAGAGATTTTCAAATAAACCCAACCATGGACATAAAATTCTAGAGCTCTCCTTATAACCTCGGCATAGGACTTTTGCCGACATTCGGCCATTCTCGACCTCTCCCTAATAACCTGAATCTTCTCAATGGCCTTATGCACCAATTACGAGCCGAGGAGAGCAACTTCCCCTACTTCAAACCATCCTATAGGAGACCTACATCTCCCACCATAGAGAGCCTCAAATGGAACCATGTCGATACTCGAATGATAACTTTTATTGTAAGCAAACTCAGCTAACGGCATATGGTCATCCCAATTGCCTTTAATGTCTATCACGCATGCCCTCAACATGTCCTCTAAAGTTTAAATGGTGCGTTCCACTTCACCATCCGTTTGAGGGTGAAAACTTGAGCTAAGCTTCACCTTGGTACCTAACCCCTTTTGAAAAGACTTCCAAAACTGTGAAGTAAATTAGGGACCTCAATCCGAATCGATAGACAAAGGTACAACATGTAACCTCACTATCTCCTTCACATACAACTTAGCATATTCTTCCGCCGAGTAGGACACCTTGATGGGAATGAAATGAGCGGACTTAGTCATCCGGTCCACTATTACCCATATATAGTCATGTTACCACCTAGTATGTGGCAAGCCTACAATAAAATCCATGTTCACATCTTCCCACTTCGAAGTAGGAATAGAAATATCTTGTGACAAGCCCCCCGGCCTTTGGTGCTCGACCTTAACTTGTTGACAATTAGGACATTTGGCCACAAATTCTACGATGTCCTTTTTCATCCCATTCCACCAATAGACTTCCCGTAGGTCACGGTACATCTTGGTGGGTCCCGGGTGAATAGAATACCGAGAACTATGGGCTTCTTCTAAAATTTTCTCTATCAAGCCGTCAACATTTGGAACACACAACCTACCTTGATACCTTATCACCCCATCTCCCCCTTAGGAGAAAGCCTCAATAGATTTTTTATGTACTATCTCTTTCAACTCTACCAAGATAGGATCTAGACTTTGCTTAGACTTCACATTCACTACAAAGGACGATTCGGCGCCATTATGGACCATGAAACCACCCTTGGTGGAATCGACTAGTTGAACACCTAGTCGGGACAACCTATGCACATTACGAACCAACTCTTTCTGTTCATCCTCTACATGAGCCACACTACCCATTGACAACCTACTAAAAGCATCCGCTACCACATTAGATATGCTGGGGTGATAAAGGACACTCATATCATAATCCTTCAATAATTCTAACCACCTTCTCTGACGAAGATTCAAGTCCTTTTAACTAAACTCATATTGTAGACCTTTATCATCGGTGAAAACATCCACATGGACCCCATACAAATAATGCCTCCATAATTTTAAGGCAAACACCACTGCCGCTAATTCAAGATCATGGGTAGGATAATTCTTCTTATGGACTTTAAATTGCCTTGAAGCATAGGAAATCACCTTACCATTTTGCATAAGCACACATCCCAACCCAACTCTAGATGCGTCACAATATACACAAAACCATTTGTACCTTCCAATAAAGTCAACACCAGTGCAAAAGTAGGTCTATGTTTCAATTCTTGGAAACTTTTCTCACAAGCTTCCGACCACACAAACTTAGCCTTCTTTTGAGTCAAAGCCGCCAACGGAGAAGCAATGGAGGAAAACCCCTCAACAAACCTCCTATAGTAACCAGCCAAACCCAAAAAGCTATTAATGTCGGAAGGAGTTAGATGTCTAGGACAACTCTTGATTGCATCCATCTTCTTCGAATCTTCCTCAATACTCTTACTTGACAGAATATGACCAAGGAAAGCTATGGACCTTAACCAAAATTCACACTTACTAAACTTTGCAAAAAGTTGTTGGCCCTTACGCACTTGCAACACAATTCTCAAATGGTCCACATGTTCATTCTCACTTCTTGAATAGATCAAAATATCGTCGATAAACACAATCACAAACATATCTAGGTATTTCCTAAACACTCTATTCATCAAGTTCATAAACTCCGCCGAAGCATTACTGAACCCAAATGACATTACTATGAACTCATAGTGACCATACCGGGTTCTAAAGGTCTTCTTAAGAATATCTTCCCCTCTCACCCTCAATTGGTGATAACCCGAACAAAGATCAATCTTAGAGAAATAACTAGCCCCTTTAATTAGTCAAACAAATCATCAATTCTCGAAAAAGGATACTTATTCTTGATGGTCACTTTATTCAATTGATGATAATCGATGCACATTCTAAGAGACCCATCATTCATTCTAACAAAAAACACCAGAGCACCCCATGGATAGATACTCGGTCGAATAAAACCCTTATCTAGAAAATCATTTAGTTGCTCTTTCAACTCTTTCAACTCGGTAAGAGCCATATTATAAGGAGGGATAGAGATAGGTTGCTTATCCGGTAAAAGGTCAATACCAAAATCTATTTCCCTCTAGGGAGGAATACCGGGTAGACCATCGGGAAAAACTTCTGGGTACTCATTCACTACCGAAATCGACTCTAGAGAACGGGTGTCGGATTCAACATCCCTCACCCTAACAAGATGGTAAATACACCATTTGGAGATCATCTTCCTAGCTTTAAGGCAAGAGACAATTGACCTCTAGGGATAGAATTTCCCCCCTTCCACTCTATGATAGGATCATTTGGAAATTGGAATCTAACCACCCGAATCCTAGAATCGATAGAGGTATCACATGTATGCAACCAATCTATACCCAAAATCACATCAAAGTCTAACATGTCTAACTCTACCAAATCCACCAAAGTAACTCTGTTGCATAAGGAAACGGGACATCCCCTATAGACTCTCTTAGCCACCACCAAGTCACCAACCGTGGTAGAGACCGAAAAAGGTTCTACTAACACTTTGGGGAGTATATCAAACTTCATGGCCACATAGGGTGTCACAAAGGACAAAGTAGCACCGATATCTCACACGGCATACACATCAATAAGAAAGACTTTTAACATATCGGTCACCACATCCGGGGAGCTCTCTTGGTTACCTCGGGATGGAAGAGCATAAAAGCGGTTTTGCTTTGGGGCATTGGACTTTGAACTACTTGGACGAGCTTTCTTGCCTTAATTCCCCTTGGCCGAAAGTGTTGGGCAATTCCTCAATTGATGACCACTCTTACTGCAACCATAACAAACACCCGTGCCGGCTAGGCACTTACCATCATGTTTCTTTCAACATTTGACACAAGTAGGCCTTGCCATAGAGGGTCCATTACAATTATCTCCATGAGGCTTAGGGTTAGACAGTCTATCCTTGTTGACCCTTGGAGAAGCATTTAAGGAACCTTGGTTGGAGAACCTTTGTTTGAACTTTTGCCGACCTTGTCCATCGGACCTAGTAGTGGAGAAATTCCTATCACTGGTTCTAGCTCTTTTCAGCTCCTTATTATTTTCCTTGAGTTTCTCCCCCTCAATTTGTTGGGCATACACCATAAGACGTGTGATATCCATATCATGATGGAGCATTTCCATACGACATTCTTTTACTACCAAGCTGGACACACCCATCAAAAACCTACTCATCTCATCCCTCGAATCCACCACCATAGTTGAAGCATACTTGGACAATTGAGTGAACTTTAGTGTATACACTTTCACGCTCATGCTTCCTTGACGAATGTTAATGAACTCTTCCACCTTAGGTTCCCTCAAATCTTAGGGAAAGAACCTATCAAGAAATGCCAATTTAAACACTTCCCACTCTATGGGACCCGCTCCTATCGACCTTTATTCTTTCATTGAGTATACCAAACTTGAGCAACCCCTTTTAGTTAGTAAGCGGCCAATTTTGCCCTCTCTTGTGGACATACCCCTATGATAGAAAGTACCTTGTAGACCTCGTCAATAAACTTTGGACGGTCTTCTTCTACTTTAGAGCCACGAAATTAGGGAGGGTTCATTCGAGCAAAATCCCTAACCCTTGAAGTAACCGAATTAACATTAGGATTCACATGAGTCACAACATGTCTATTGTCATGAGCCTTCAAAGCTTGGGCCGACATTTGAAAAGCTGACCTAACCTCAATATTTGACATAGCCTAAGGGTCAATTAGAGCTTGAGGAGCTTTAGGTGGAGCTTCTTGATTCACATTCTACTCTTCCATTCTTCTAGCGTTAGCCCTTCATGTATTCATAACCTGAAGACATTAGAGAAGGATTAGGAAACTGAAATCTTCTAGGTAAAACTCTAAGGCATGACGTAAGAGTAATGAAGAAGTAGAATTTCCTAAAAATCTTGTAGCCTCTCATTCATAAGTGTGGCGCACTTCACACTCATGAAGAAGACTCTACTAGATGTGGCTTATGAGACATCATCCTAGAATCATTCTAAACCTCGTGCTCTGATTACCAAGTTTGTCACGACACAGGGGTACCCCTTAGATGTAACAAGGCACATAGATCCCCGAAAGGGCCCATGTAAACCACTTAGCATATCATAACATAAAGCATTAGAACAATAAGAGAAAAAATGCATTTCAAGTAAAAAAAAAAAGCATAAAGGAAAGTGGAAGTCTAGACTTGTCTCAATATAGCCATCTATTAAAGTACTTGAATCAAATAGGGACACTTACCATAGAACATAATCCGAAAAGTAAATACAAGAAATTACTACTAAAAGATAATAACTTTCCTCGAATCTTAAGGACTCACCAACAACCTAAGAGAATAATCAATCCGAGCTTCTAGCCACAATGATTAGAACCTTGAGAACCGGACCCTACACTTGGGAAGAATGTAGGAAAAGCATGGGTTAGTACAAGAATGCACTAAGTATGATAGCCATGCATAAAACATTGTAAACAAAATCTAAAAGGGACATTTTAGTGGAGTTCATGCAATTTACTAAGTTAAAGCATCATTTTGAAGATTATGGAAAAAAACACAAGACATGGATCTTCATAACATAAGAGAACCTACCATAATCAGCCTCAAAGAATACTTGTGCAATGCATTAATAAGACCCCATAATACCACCCATGCTAAGTAAAACTTCTTAAGTAACCATAGTTCATTATTCATATTTTAGTTGTGGGAATAAGCCATAACCGACATAGACCATGTGAGCTTAACATGGAATCTAGTGACTCCCTCACCGAAAAGGGTTACTCTACCTGCGTAAGGTAGAACCATGGTTTGTTAGTTTTAGATGGATCCACTAGCTAAATATCCTATGGGCGTATGTAGTTTATGGGATAAGGAGATTGTTACTAGAAACCCGCCCTTTCTGACGAGGGAGCTTCCATCTCAAGAGATTGCTTCTAGAAAACTGATCTTTCTAACGGATGAGCTTCCATCTCATATTCAATATTCACTCGGTGCTAAGCATTTATCCCATGGAGTACTTATTAAGTCATAACCTTTTTCATTAGGACAGCTCATTAGATTATGCGTGAGAATAACCTTTCACCGTCCATGTCTACATGTAGCTTTATATTCAATTAGGTGAGAAAGCCTTTAAACCTTAGAATCCCTATATTGTGAGAAAAGCTTTCACATTTGACATATTCATGCATAAGTGTGTATATTATAATAACCTTTCAACAACACAAAAAATAGATCATGATCATAATCACTTTACTCTGAAAATGTGCTTAAAGAATATACTAAACTTCATAATTCATGCATTATATCATAAATTACCCTTTCAAGGACCAAATCTCATATTGCATCAACACATCTAGAATTCACTACATTAGACATGGATAAATTACATAGTTCAAGTAGTTCAATTACTATAAGCATAATCTCATAATATCCTTCTTTCATCCACAAATCCACATCAGAAGATCATAATTGGGAAATATGGGGATTTCATGTGTTCTTGGGGATTTCAACATAAAAACCATAATAATTCAGCAATTCAATAATAATATAACCTAATTAAATCATAAAAATTATTTTAGAAAGGAACCCATGACTTTGGAGTAAAACCCTAGCTTTTAGGGATTTCTACCTTTGAAATTGGGCTTTTGAAGGGGCTCCATGAATGAAAGCTATCCATGGATGAAGGAATACCATACCTTATTAATGAAATCCAATGAATTTGGGTAGAAAACCTTGCTCCTTCAACCCTAGCTCCAACTTTCTTCTTCTTCTTTCTTGAAGTTCTAGAGAGAATATTTACAGAAAAGTTGGTTTTGTTTTGGGATTTAGGAATAATGAGGAGGACGACTAAATTTAGGGGTTTTAAATCAATATATAGTTAGTATAAATTAGAATAAAATGACGTTACTTAATATTAATTAAAACCAGAAAACCCCAAAGTGCCCCTAACTAATTCCTCAAAATAGTTTTCAGGTGACCACCCACATCCCATGACCACGGCCCGTGGATGGATCCACGTGGCGTGCTGGTCAATCGTGGTCTTGATAGAGATTTTTAACTATCTACGACCAACTAACCTATGGACTGTGGACCCACCCATGGGGCGTGGGTCATGTCGTAGTCCACTAGTACTAGGAGTGTTCAGGGTCATCCTCAATGGCCCATGATTGGTACTTAAGGTGTTGTACCTTGACGTCCTAACACACAATCCTTTATTTTAAGTATGGGGGTTACGTTTATGACTCTACCCATCATGATAAGCTCTAGTTTAGCCTACTTGTTTTCGGGGTGTTATAGCATGCCAGGCTAAGTGTTCACTTGGGGATAGTAATGGTTCTCGAGTGCCAGTCCCACCTAGGGTGTAGGATCAAGGTGTGACACTAAGAGAACCATCCTTCTTTCTCACAAATAAGACCAAAGCGCCCTAAGGTGAGACACTTGGTGGAATAAAATCATTCTCCCGAAGATCTTTCAACTTCTCTTGTAACTCTGTTGGTGCCACCATATATGGTGGAATAGATATAGGATGAGTATGGAGAAGGATATCTATACCGAAGTCTATTTCTCTCTTAGGAGGGACTCCATGAAGATCATTTGGAAAGACTTTTACTACTGGAACTGACTGAATAGGAGGTATCTCAACACTAGAGTTATTAACTCAGACTAAGTGATAGACACACCCCTTGGAAACTAATTTTCTCGCCTTAAGGTACGAATTAAAATGACCCTTAGGCACTGATGAACCACTTCTCCACTCTATAATTGGCTCATTAGGAAACTAGAACTTAACAACTCGAGTTCTACAATCGACTGAGGCATAACATGCATGAAGCCCAACCATACCTAGAATGACATCAAAATCTACCATGTCTAACTCAACTAAATTAGCCATGGTGCTCTTGTGATTTACAAAAATGGTACAATCACAATAGACTCTCTTAGCTAGAATAGACTCACCAACAGGTGTAGAAACACTGGAGGGCTCAAGAAGATTCTCATGAGGAACATCAAAATTCATCGCAACATAAGGGGTCACAAAAGATAGACTTGCTATTGGATCTAGTAAAGCATAAACATCAAAATTAAAGACTTTTATCATACCAGTGACAACATATGGGGAATCCTCTTACTCTTGGCGATTAGTAATATCATAGAGACGGTTTTCTCCTCCGCCTGCCCTTGAAATAGCTCCTCTAGATGCAGTTTTGTCTGGTAGAGCAACTGAAGAAGATTGGGCTCTATTGCCCCTATTACCATTACCATATCTGTTCTTATGGAACTCTTTCATAAAGTGACCATTCTGACCACACTTGAAGCAACCAATGGAGCCATCACGACACACTCCTGAGTGAGTCCTACCACACTTAGTAGATGCAGGAGTCCCATTTCTCTTTGTGTCACACTACCGTGAAATTGCGCAGGTCTAGCTCTGAAATTTCATTAATTCTGATTATGGAACTCACCTTTGTTCCTTAGTGCAGGTGCACTAGCAGATGATGGAGCAGGTCTCTTTTGTTTCAATCGGAAAGATGACTGGTTGGCAGTAACCTTCTGCTGTCCGGACTCTTTCCCTGTCTTAGCTTTCTTGTTCCTAAACTCTTCTATGTCTCTCATCTTGTCCACCTCAACCTGCTGAACATGGATCATAAACCTTGCTGTGTCCATAACTACAATCAGCCTAGCTTCCTTGCCTTTCTTACTTGCCAAACGAGACAACCCAGCAACGACCAAACTCATCCTGGCTCTCATGTCAGCAACCATCTCCGGAGCATAACGAGAATGTTGGGTGAACTTTAGACTGTACTCATGAATACTCATAGATTCCTACTTAAGAGTGAGGAATTCTCATACCTTTGCTTCTCTCAGTTCATAGGGTAAGAAATGCCCCAAGAAGGCCTTCTCAAACAAAGCCCAGCTCACAAGTGGTACTCCTTCAACTCTATTCTTTTTCCATTGATCAAACCAGATTCTAGTGATACCCTTCAATTGTTATGCAGCTAGTTCCACCCTCTCAGCATCAGCAATGTGCATAATCTCAAAAACCTTCTGAAGCTCTTCCATAAAGTTCTCTGTTTGAATTTTTCTTCCTCGTTTTCTAACCCCAATTCATCTAAATTTGATTCTTTTTCTAAACTTCTCATTAGATTCAAATACCTAGCACATGTACACAAGAATCTACTCAGAAAAGACTCTACAATCGACACGATTTCCTCAAGAACTCAACAATTCCATCCTAACTCAAGAACAAAAGCTAATTTCAAGAACACAATTCAAGATCTTCAATCTTTCAAATCTCTAAAATGAAATTACACTAAAATAAACATGTTTGATGCGTGGGTGAATGAACCCAATGCTATGTGAACTCACATACCTCTTAGGGATCAAACCTTGTTGAAATCTGCATTGAAAATCTGAAGAACGCGACAAAATCTTGCCCTTTTCTCCTCTTTTCTCCTTTTATCTCTTTTCTCAAAGCCCTAGCGTAATTGTCATGACCTGAGTCTACACCCTGGAAATCTCAGTTTCCGTTCTTATTTAAATGTGAAAACATTTTAAAACTCCCTTGGGATTACATAGTCCCCATATACTTTTGATGAAAATAACTTCAACTTTACTCTTTACTAAACTCAAAACTTAAGTCTTAAAAGAAAGTTAAAACTTTTGTGAAAGACTTCTTAAAATATGGTTCATGTTGAATTATGGACATGAACAACTCAATGCAAGGTTTTCAATAAATATAGATAGAAATGAAATACTTGGAACTCAAGAACTTCAATGATACTACTCATTTCCAGAATGCTCAACTCAGAGTTCATGCGGAAATATGAGCATGAACTACTCAACTTAATGACTCAAAGTTACTTCTCATCTCAAGATTGTTCGACTTATAATGTTCATGCGGAATTATGAGCATGAAATATTCAACTCAAGGACTCAAAGATACATCTCAAAAAGGATTAGGAACTCAACACTTAAAGGCTTAGAACTTGAAGATACCACTTCTCTAAAGGATACTCAACTTACGACGTTCATGCGGAGTTATGGGAATGAAACAATTTGACTCGATGATCGACAAAACAATATGGAACTCATGTATGACTCTTCTCATTCCCTGAATTACTTCCTCAAAACTTATTTCAAATCGATAGTTGATCTCAAGGATTCACAATTGAAACCAAAGGCTTTCTTGAACATTACTCTTAACTCTCTCTTGAATGTGAATTATGAATTCAAGAGTTATGCTTCATGGTATGAAGGATCTCGCAATGATAAAGTAGACTCATGAATACAGTCTCCTCACTCGTACTCACTTACTCGAGTCTTGAAACAAGTTATTAGAAATTGTAGAAGACTCCTCAAAAGGGCTTAAAGGACTTTCTTAGAATGTTCGATAGGATTCTTAAAAACTTAACTCTTAACTCTACCTTGAACTAGAATTATGGATTCAAGGTTGTGATTTGTCATAGGAAAGGTCTCATGATGTTTAGGAATGATTTTAGATAGTTAAACATGAAGAAGACCAAAAATCAATATCTGAAGGTGGGTCCGCGACGCGGAGAAACATTTAAATTTTGGTTTTGAAAACGGCTTTTGAGGCAGAATACTATGTGTCAACTCCGCGACATGAAACAAAAATTCCCAAATCTAGGAAGTGGCTGCGCGACGTGGATGGGTTTCCAAATTTTGACCGATGAAATTTCTTCTTCGTTTCGTAACCCCAATTCGCCTAACTTCGATTTTTTTTCTCAAGCTCTCTTTAGATATATGTACCCAGCACAAGAAAACAAGAATCTAACTCTAACAACTCTATAAATTGACACAATAACCTCAAGAACTCCTCAATCTCAGCCCAATTCAAGAACGAAAGCAATTTCTTGAATACATAACAAGAAAATCAAAGCTTCAACTTTCTAGAACGAATTTAACGCTGAAATTCATATGATTGGCGTGTGGGTGAAAAAACCCAACACTATGGAAGCATACATGCCTGAAAGAATTATCCTCTTGAACCAACTTAAAGGAAAGCCTTTGAAGAAGAACCCTAGCCTTAGCTTTTTCTTAAATTTCTTGAGCGTAGTATCTTTGGAGTGGATGAGAGGGTTTGATTTAAGAAAACTGATTTTCTACTCATTTAGGGCAATTTAGATGACCTCCTAAGGGTTTTTAGGACTAAAATACCCTTAATGAAATAATTAAAACGATCTGGGAGTCGGAATAATTTTTCAATAGGCAGTTAGGTCCGTGTTGGCTCCATAACGCGGAGCCATCGCGGAGCTGCTGCCAGGTTTGCGCGTCATTAGTAAATCAACCATAACTTCTTACTCAGAGCTCGGAATTTAGCAAACTAGGTGGCGTTGAAATGATGACTCGAAGGGCTTTAATTTTATATCTTGTAGCTCACCTAACTTCTCATGTACTAGGAGTTATGCTCGTTTGAAGTTGACCCAAAACTTAAGAAAAACTTAGGAATGACTTGAATGAACTCTCTGTAGTTCTTTTTGGAACTCAAGGTGATATATCTATTGACCTTAACACTTAAGAAATTTTTAATTCCTCGGTAAAATCTCACTCACTACGAAGAACGGTTTAAGTCTTAGCTCAAAATATTTTTTTGGGGTGTTACAATATTTCCCCCTTGGGATCATTCGTCCTCGAATGACGACTGGATTGGGTATAGAATGGGGTTACTCTTACTAAGGTCTGAGTCTAATGATATGCTCTTACTATATTCAAGATTAACCCAAATCCTTAAGTTTGGATTATATACCTCTCTATAGGAAATCTCATTCCAAACTATTACTCTCTACCACCATATTGGGCTCATATCAAGTACCACCAAATATTTAACAACACCACATTCAAGCTTAGTACTCTAACAACTCCATAGACTCCTACTAATCAGCTCCTTAAAATATTATCAACACTTGACTTGATTTTTCCTCTTATCATCTCCCCCTTAGGTCTAAAGCTAACACTTGAAATGTATGGACCTATTCCACATTAACAACTCAATTATGTTATCTAGGCACACATGGAAAATCATAACTTAATTGGAAACTCATCTGGTATCATACTATCTCGGCACACCTCTTAATGCTCCTGTTACTCTTGTGGCTTAGCCACACTTCACTGCCCTTGTCTAAACGATAGGGTCTCTCACTTGTACCACTCATATCTATTGCAGCTAATCACCTCAATTCATCACCTACTCTAAGTCAAGTTTTCTAGATTAAATCTCAAGACTAACATAATCACCCTAATGTTGCCATTCTTTTGATCATGACACCCATCTCGAATTCAAGCTTAATATTTATGACTAAACCGGAATATCAGTATGATTGCTCGCTTACTATACTAACTACTAGATACAAATTTAGAAACACTCGTCCACTAGGACCTTATGACAAATAGCCAACCCTCACTTCTTAGTATTCATACTTACAATTTACTATCACATTTCCCTTCTCAACTTGAGTAGTATTCACTCATTTACTATACATCAATGCCTAATTAGTTCTATAACACTTTAAATATTATGGGCTCTCCCTCAAAATCATAAGTCTAGCTTATATCTATCACCTCATGAATACTCCTGCTCTTCTATTCAACACTTACACCTGGCCATTACCTACGCAATGACACTTCATCACAAACTCCTTTCTAGCTACAACACACTCTACCTCTTATGGTGGAATCTTCACAAATCAGCACTTCTTCATCTACCCATAAGGGAAAACTCCTCATTAGTAACTTACTAGGTACTTGACTATAGTAACATAGCTTGTCAAAACACCATCTCCCTTACTTAGATTACTAAACGTGTTCATACTTTCCTCTAACTCTAGGCTCTTTCATTACTACTGCTCATGATCTCATAACTCATGCTACCTTTTCGGGTGAAAATCATGCCCATGGTCTAAACATACTTCTTAAAAAGGATCTTAGCTGAAACAAGGCTTAAGGAAAAGAGTACAACTCATTTTTTTTAGCTCAAATGCACGATTCACATGAATATGAGTGCATTCCTCTGAAACTCAACACTTAACTCACTCATGGGCTCCTCTCAAGCTCCTCTGAGGTTTCTTGACTTCCCCAAGACTTTTGCTAAGAGCAACTCATCGATAAGGAACTGTCTTTTCTTTTCAACCACCTCTAGTATGATGGGTAGTCGTATGATTCTGAGAAACACATGAGTAAGAATAAAATCTCTATGACATAGCTCTATTGCACGATTAAGGGTATGAAAGAAGGGAAAGGTTTTTTAAATGTCTGTAGCCCCTCGTTTATAGAAGTGGGGTCCTCAATACCATAAACAAGAGTCTACCGACACGGCTTCATACACACCCTAGGACACTTAAACTCTATTCTCTGATACCAAGTTTGTCACGACCTGAGTCTAAACCCTGGACGCGGCTGACACTCAAGAACCATTGTTGGTCCCTAAGCGAACCCTCATCCTGGCTGATTACAAGCGGAAGACTAACTTAAGCATACATAAGCTTAAAACCGAACAAAATTCAAGAAAATCAACTTTTCAAAACTTTAACTCAAATGAACAACTTAGAATAAAAATAATATATTCAACTCGCTATAAAATAGGCAACTTAATTCTTTAAAACATTTAATAAAATAAATGAATAATACAGAGTTCTCAACTATACTGACTATCTATGAAGCCTCTAACTGATAAAGAGGGAAGTGGGGACAACACCCACGACATCCTGACTAAACTGAAAAGTAAATGAAATTCTCCGAAAGCAGTGAGTGAGGCTCACCATAGCTAACTTGAACTCTCAGATGTGTCAACGAAGATACTGTTGATGATCCTGAATACCTGTGTCTGCATCATGAGAAGATGCAGGTCAAATGACTCAGTACGTGGAATGTACGAGCATGTAAGGGGAATTCTAAAGCATAAACATAAGCTTGAACTTTGATAAAAACAAACATACTTATCACTTCTCAAACTTACTCGACTCAAGGAATGCTCAAGGATACTCAAAACTTCTCAAACTTACTCAACTCAGAAGTACTCAAGGATAAGATACTCAACTCAAAGATATGATATTCGACTCTGGGTACTCAACTCTGGATACTCAACTCAATATGACTAAACTCATTTCAATATAAATCAATTTAAAACAAGTGTTATATAAAGAAACAAATTGTTTAAAAACATGTTGTTAACTCTGTGTGTATGCAAGGACACAACATAACTCTGAAATGTATGTAAAAATACAAATAACTTTACATATAAGAATACAATAACTTATGTGGGAGGTTCTCTAACCGACAACCATCACATAAGAGCTATTGTGATGATACAACGATTTTCCTCACGCTGCCAGAGCATCCTATACCTTGCCAAGGGCATAGGACTTGAACTACTAAGTGGATCCACTAGTCTATGTGAAAAAGATTCATCTAAAAAGTATGACCCTTTTCTACCCATGATGGCTACATGGTTTATAGAGGCTCGGTGTTTTTTGAACCCTCCCCTATATCGGTGCTCAATACTACTCCCAAAATATACTAGCTCTTTATGTTTTAAAAATATACTTCTTTCTGTGATTTGAGATTAGTGCTCAAAGGCTATCTTGGAAATCTCAGTTTCCTCTCTTGCTTCATTTAGAAAGCGATTACTCTTTTCTGAAAATTAGCCCAAAGGCTCTTTGGAAATCTCACTTTCCATTCTTATTTAAATGTGAAAACATTTTAAAACTCCCTTGGGAATACATAGTCCCCATATACTTTTGAAGAAAAGAACTTCAATTTTATTCTTTATTGAACTCAAAACTTAAGTCTTAAAACAAAGTTAAAACATTTGTAAAAGACTTCTTAAAATATGGTTCATGCCTAATTCTGGACATGAACGACTCAATGCAAGGTTTTCAATAACCATAGATAGAACTCAAATACTTGGAACTCAAGAACTTCAATGATACTACTCATTTCCAGAATGCTCAACTCAGAGTTCATGCGGAAATATGAGCATGAACTACTCAACTTAATGACTGAAAGATACTTCTCATCTCAAGACAGTTCGACTTATAATGTTCATGTGGAATTATGAAGATGAAATATTCAACTCAAGGACTCAAAGATACATCTCAAAAAGGATTAGGAACTCAACACTTAAGGCTTAGAACTTGAAGATACCACTTCTTTGAAGGTTACTCAACTTACGACGTTCATGCGGAGTTATGGGCATGAAACAATTCGACTCGATGATCTACATAATATTATAGAACTCATGTACGACTCTTCTCATTCTCTGAATTACTTCCTCAAAACTTAGTTCAAATCGATAGTTGATCTCAAGGATTCATAATTGAACTCAAAGGCTTTCTTGAACTCTACTCTTAACACTCTCTTGAATGTGAATTATGAATTCAAGATTTATGCTTCATGGTATGAAGGATCTTGTAATGATAAAGTAGACTTATGAATACATTCTCCTCACTCGTACTCACTTTCTCGAGTCTTGAAGCAAGTTATTAGAAATTGTAGAAGACTCCTCAAAAGGGCTTAAAGGACTTTCTTAGAATGTTCGAAAGGATTCTCAAAAACATAAATCATCACTCTACCTTGAACTTGAAATATGGATTCAAGGTTGTGATTTGTGATAGGAAAGGTCTCATGATGTTTAGGAATGATTTTAGATAGTTAAACATGAAAAAAACCAAAAATCAATATCTGAAGGTGGGTCCGCGACGTAGAGAAGCATTTAAATTTTGGTTTTGAAAATGACTTTTGAGGCAGAACACTATGTGTCAACTCAGCGACGCAAAACAAAAATTCCCAAATCTGGGAAGTGGCTGCGCGACGCAGATGGTGTTCCAAATTTCGACCGATGAAATTTTTTCTTCGTGTCCTAACCCCAACTCGCCTAACTTCAATTCTTTTTCTCAATCTCTCTTTAGATTTAAATACCCAGCACAAGAACACAAGAATCTACCTCTAACGAACTCTATAAATCGACACAATAACTTCAAGAAATCCTCAATCTCAGCCCAATTCAAGAACCAAAGCAATTTCATGAATACATAACAAGAACATCAAAGCTTCAACTTTCTAGAACGAATTTAACGCTGAAATTTACATGATTGGCGTGTGGGTGAACAAACCCAACACTATGGAAGTTTACATGCCTGAAAGAATTATCCTCTTGAAGCAACTTGAAGGAAAACCTTTGAAGAAGAACCCTAGCCTTAGCTTTTTCTTGAATTTCTTGAGCGTAGAATCTTCGGAGTGGATGAGAGGGTTTGATTTAAGAAAACTGATTTCTACTCATTTAGGGTAATTTAGATGACCTCCTAAGGGTTTTTACGACTAAAATACCCTTAAAGAAATAATTAAAACAAGCTGGGAGTCAGAATAATTTTTCACCAGGTAGTGAGGTCCGTATTGGCTATGCAACGCGGAGCCATCGCGGAGCTACTGCTAGGTTTGTGTGTCGTTAGTAAATCAGTCATAAATCTTTACGCAGAGCTCGAAATTTAGAAAGCTCGGTGGCGTTGGAAAGAGGACTCGAATGGCTTTAATTTTATATCTTGTACCACACCTAACTCATCATGTACTAAGAGTTATGGTCATTTGAAGTTGACCCAAAACTTAAGAAAAACTAAGGAATGACTTGAATGAACTCTCTATAGTTCTTCTTGGAACTCAAGGTGCTACATCTAGTGACCTTAACACTTAAAAAAAAATTAATTCCTTGGTAAAATCTCACTCACTACGAAGAACGGTTCAAGTCTTAGCTCAAAAAAAATTTCTGGGGTGTTACAGTAATTTTAAGTGCGTAATCTGAACCAATTCAGTTTAGACCCCTAGTTAATTACTAAAAACGAAATAACTTAATTGGGTGAGGAAAAGGCCAAAATACCCCTCTTAAATCCAGGTAATTTTCCATATCTAGACAGCCCGACTTCAAACGGGCATATCTCCTTCATACGAGCTCAAAAATTAGCAAACTCGGTGGCGTTGGAAAGAGGATTCCAAGACCTTTAATTTGATATCTTATAGCCCACCTAACTCAACCATTACAAAAAGTTATGGTCGTTTAAGTTGACCCAAAACTCATAATTAACATAACTTTGCCAAATTGCAGATTTTTATTCTTTCAAAAAATGGTTCTTTCTAATTCTAGCTCTTTCAAATAGCGGGGTGTTACAAATGTGTACATGTTAAATAAACTCATCTCATACCAAATTTCATTGGGAGATTTGTTCTCATAACCAATGGCTAGCTATAAATTGAGGCATACAATTTCTGCTAAACAAACCAACATTATTAACATAATTTTATGGTTTGGAACACTGCTCTTAATTTAAAAATCCGAGCAAACAACCTTACAAAATTATTTTGTAAGTTGATAGAAATGAACATGTGTCCATACAATAGATGCATCTATTGAATCATAATAGTATGTAGTCCATGTGGCAGGTGAACGAGCCCATATTCACCTTTTCATATCTTTCAAATAATTTTAAAGAATACAATCTAACCAAAGCTGGCACAATGATTATTTTATCACGAGAACAAGCAACACAAGAGAATTCTTGAAGATATTTTCTTATTTCTTGAACATATAGTCACGTGAATTCTCAAATATTTTTGCATCACATTTGAACTGGAATGACCAACCGGTTATGCCAACTGATATTTATTCTAGTAAACTTTCAGTTTACTTTTGCATGTTATTCCATTATCATGCTCATATATATATATACAACAAATAAGAGGAATAAGTGGGTAATCTCATACGTAAATATTTATAATCCACTTCGGTTGTAGTAATCTGAAGATATTAAATCTTACCATAATTTATAGTTGTTGACACCCAATTTTGGCCCTCCCCGATGATAATTAGTTTCCAAGCTTCTTATTTTTCAAACGATTTAGAATAGTTAGCTTTGTAAAATTCAAAGTTTGTTTTAAATGATTTTAGTGGATTTTTATAATTTTTAAATAGTAAATATATTTCATATAGTTATATATGTAATTAGTATATTTTATAAATATTTGAAAATCATATCAAAAGATTTCTACATTGTTAGGATATGTATTTTATTTATTTAGTTTTAGTTTGATTTATAGTTTTAATTTTGAATTAATTATTTTGTATTTAAATTAATTATCTTATAACTAAGTTAATTATTTTATTTCGTTAAGATTAAGAAGCTTGTTAATTAATTAATAACAATTCATCTTATTTT
>JAJOOR010006177.1:0-23807 GCA_036250505.1 Solanum acaule | reverse complement strand
AAATGAAGTAAAAAAAAGGATACCTAAGATGTAGTTACGTAACTTTTTGATTTTATTTTATTTTATATTGTATTTTTTTTTGTAAAATCATTTTTTTTTAGTGTTAATAATTTTTATTTTATTTTCAGATTTTAAATTAATAATAATAATTCATAAATTTAATATTTTATTTAAAAATATTAAATCCCAATTTTTTGGGTGTTGACAGTTGGCTTTAACTGTAAAATTACATTGTAAAAATATTTTAAAATCAAATTTTGAAGAACAGTTGCAGTTTTTTTAGTAATTGCTTACATGTGTTTTTTTTTTTAAAAAAAAAATCATATTTTTTATTTATCTTTTTTAAATTGACTTTTTAAATACTGAAATTTTGAGATTAATTTTGGCGCTGACATGTGGCGTTTTTTCCTCTCCTATTATATATAGATAGATAAGGAATCTAGGGAATGTTTTTTTATTTCGACATATTTTGAACAAAAAATAATTCATTTTTGAAAATCATAAAGAATGCATCGTATGTTGTATAGAATTGTAATTCAATTATGATTTTTAAATTTTTTTCACTACTTTGTTTTATTCATTATTTGACATTTTTAATTAGTTAAAGAACCTCATTATTTCCTGAGAGACAAAATAATTTCCTTCATACCAAATACTGATATTTAGTACCTTGAAATTCAGATGTTTTCATAAAAAACAGACATTACAATACTAGTTGCATTTGAATTTAATAGGTTCTGAATCTTACAATAACAACTTCAAGTGAGATTTTCACATATTTAGAAAACTTTACAATACAAATACATTAATGCAAGATTTAGGACGGACGTACTACTTGATTCAGCTGAACTAGTAAGTTGCCTTCTAGCTCCGCCCCTACTCAAGCACATTGTTAAAGCAAATATGATAGTCCTTCACTTCTCAATATCTGAGTGGTATTTTTCAGCAGAACAATCAGCTAGGACATGATTTTGTAACCTTTTTCGCCAAGACGTTGTAGTTAATCACCCTTGGGCTTGATCAAAATGGTCTCGATTGAACGTTCTTTCCTTAAAATCTTCACGATTGTAGACATCGTTGGTCTGAATGGCGGTGAATCTATACATTGGATTGCTAATCTTAGAATCATCTCTGCTTCTTCCCAGTCATAATTCAGAGTTTGATCGACTAAATCCATTAGAGTTCCCCTCCGATTCTTTATTTGTGCCTTTAGTAGTCGAAACAAACCAATAACTTTGTCTAGTTTCTAAATTAATGTACATAACTATTGCAGTTAGTTGAGTTTCACTCACCTCATCAACGAGGTATTCAGTGTCACCACCTACCCTCGGGGTCTTGATTTTCCTTCCGCTGACAAGTATAAGCATGACAACTCCAAAGCTATACACATCCGCGTTGGCTTCTAAGGCGCGATCTTTAACTTCAGGCGCGGAGTATGACCTGCAACAGGCTTCCATTACTGAGAAGTGCAATTGTAATAGCCAATGTATACAAAGTTTTAACACACCTAAAGTATTACTAATTTGTATCTGAAAGAGAGTGAAAGGTCAAAATAACACCTAAAGTATCCAGGTTTTTCGAGTTTCCTACCTGAACGATCACCAGCTACTCATCAAAACACACAACAACTATCAATTGTTCTATTTTCCTACCTGAATGATGATGGTGATATTTAAGGTAATAGTTGAGGTGTGTTTTGGTAAATAGTTGGTGATAGTTCAGGTAGGAAACTCGCACACTTGGTAGTTCAGGTATGAAACTAAGAAAACTGGGATATTTTAGGTGTGTTTTTGGCTATTAACTCTTTTTGAAATATAATTTGTTAGTGTGTTTCCTTACATTGTTCCTTCTGACTTTTGCTTGTGATAAAGCTTTGCAAATCCAAAATCGTATATCTTCGGATTCAGATCATCATCAAGAAGAATGTTCGCTGGTTTAATATTCCCATGTATAATTTCAAGTTTGGACCCCTCGTGAAGAAAAGTTAAACCTTCTGCTAACCCAAGACAAATTCTATATCTTGTTGGCCAATCTAGTCTTGCTCTTATAAGTTCGTCTGAACCTGTAAGTAACCAAAGCTCGACGTTTAATTTGTACAACTAAATTCTTTACTACAACTACAGAGGCTTAATGAAGAAATTTTTCATAAATGGAAGACGTTACCGAATAATGCATCTTCAAGAGATTTAGTTCCAATGTACTCATAGATAAGCAGAAGTTGGTTCTTTCCTGCACAGCATCCCATTAGTGTTACAAGATTTGGATGTTTCATCCCAGCAATTGTACGACTCTTTTCCACAAACTCGTTCATTCCTTCTTTTGTTGTCGAAAGCTTTTTAACTGCAATGGCAGTCCCATCCAAAAGACTGCCCTGGATGTTGGTAAAGTGTTTTAGATGATGAAATTGTGAATCAGAGAAACAAAATAATTACTCCCTCCGTTTCAATTTGTTTGTCTTACTTTACTTTTTAGTATATTTCAAAAAGAATGTGCCTTCCCTTTTTTGGTAACTTTATAAATTCTAACCAACTTTCCACCTAACATGTTTAAGACCACAAAATTGAAGGGAATTTCGGCACATTCTATACATCTTTAGTTTAAGACTACATTATTCAAAAGTCTTCTTTACTTTCTTAAATTCCGTGCCAAGACAAAATAGGCCAAATAAATTGAAATGGAGGGAGTATATATCTAGATGTCCGGTCATCCAACTAGCAAACGGAGAAAGTTTGTGCATAGTGCAGCTACACAATATTAGTACTGCAACTTTTGTCATGAGAGAATATCTTTTCCGAAAGAATACAAAGGCTGACTAAAACTGTCAAAGACATATCACAAAGAACACAAAAAATCATAACCTGCAATGAGTTAAAGATTCTAGATAACCTTGTAGACGGTCCCAAAACCTCCCTCACCAAGCCGGTTGTCAATATCAAAATTATTTGTGGCAGCTTTAATTTTTCGATAGTTGTAAAGCCCTCCAGGGTAGAATTCAATAAGTTCTAGCTCTATATCAGCACATTATTAGTAAATAAATATCAGTTGAGTGGAAAACAGAAAGAAAGTAATTAAAGAAGCTTACTACAAATAAAGTGTCCTATGATTCATATGGTGGTAATTAAAACCGATAACTAGATAAAAATGTATCTTGGGCTTTACTCAACCCCAAAAGCTAATGACCAATGTGGGACAACTTAACACTCCTCTAGCCTATGCCCAAGCTTACCAACGGGAGGGTGGAAAACATAATATGGGGGCCTAACATCGGGTAAACTAAGAATTGGGATAGATCTGATACTGATGTCATGATAAGAAATGGATCTTGGGTCTCCTTTCCAGGATGGTAAAGAGGAGAGATAACATTTTCAGATTTTGGAGATCGCCTCAAAGATTGCTTCGCTTCAAATCCCAATGGAAACCAAAATAAAATCCATAATTAAAGTAGTGTTACCTTCCCGACGTAATTTGTCTTGGTACATCCAGGAAAAAACAATGAACAATATTAGAAAAAGTAATGCAGATCCTGAAATTCCAACAAGCACTCCATGGGACAGATGTGATTGATCTGGTTCATAAATTGTTACCATGAAATATCAGTCACAACATAGGGACAAAAACCATGTAAAATGGTAAACAGTCTGGGGTAGCTCGGTGCACAAGCATCCTGCGTTCACGTAGGGTCCGAGGAAGAGCAGCACCCAAAGGGGTGTGATGTACATAGCCTACCCCAAATATGAACATTAGTGTCTGCTTCCACGGCTCGAACCCGTGACCTATAGGTCACACGCAGACAACTTTACTGTTGCTCCAAGGCTCCCCTTCGTAAAACAGTGTAACAGTTGGACACATAATGAATACCTAGAGTTACTGTAATCGCAGATATAAGGGGCCCATAGTTATCTGATGGGTATAAGATTGACCCTTTTCCAGACCAGTATAAGTGAATCTCGAGTAGATTGTTACGCACTTCAGCGGAATATTCCCTTGTTATAGGCTCATTCACAGCTTGTGCTTCTACTTCTGCTTCTATGTTGAAGTTTGTCAGCACCTTTTCTTCCTGCATAAATATTCTGTAAAGATCTTCTATATGTTTGCGTACGGATCGACAAGGTGGTTTTGGTACCTTACCTGGATTTCTACATCAAAGACTCGCCTTGTTTTGCCATGCAAAAGTCTATATTTTCTACTAGATATTTCAGCAAAGTGAAGAATCACTTTGTACGTACCGGGTACCAAACAAAATCCATAATATTTCAAAGAGATTGAGGATAAACGTGCTGTTCCATACAATTCGGCATCACCAGTATGAACTTCGCATACATCATTTAGAGTGTACCTGTTACGTTTTGCCCATAAGAAGGTTCCCATACTACTATAGCCCCAATTTGAATTATTACTCATGAAGAAAGTCGATCCACCATTTTCATGTACATCAGCTTCATAGACATTTCCGTTAACTGATACAGACTCACCACCGCAGTTTATATACAAATGGTCATCTACAAATGGATACACAAATTTTAGTACATGGTGCATTTGAGATCTCAAAATGCGAGCAACTTTAGTGTGGAAACGACAAACTAGAAAAACATCAATCTTATCACGAGTCATGATACTAACACATTTAACTATTGAAATAATTATGTGTGAAGTTAGTCATAAGGAACATAACATAAGATGTATACTGAAATCACTTCATGCGTGAAGTTGTTAATTAATACTTACCTAACTGAGCTCCATTCTTACAATGTAAATCAACTTGGTCCTGCTTTGCAACCCTAAATTCAAATTTATGCACAAAGTTAAGTATAGAACTCGGATCAATTTTCTTCCGAGACTAAATTATTTCTTCTTCTTTTTTTTCCTCTTTGTGGAGATACAGGTGGAAGAGCTTACTCTTCCGTTTCATTGAAGCAGCACGCGAACAGATTCCTGGTAAAGGGAAATATAATTGGATTCGGGAATAGAAAAGCTACTCAGAAGCACATAAATAAGATTTTTTCTAGATATGTGAAAATCACACTTACAAGTTAGGATTTGTCTTGTTTATTTGGCTTAAGTTGAAATGGTTTTCAGAAAGATCCCTGCACTTCAACTTGGACGAGTGAGTGGCATAATATGTTGTAGACATTAATGAAAAGAGAAAGCTGAGGCAAAAAATCATGTTAAATCAACTACTATTAGTGTGATTTTTTATTGTTCCCCAACAAAAATTATATCCAAGTAATGGAAATAATTGGCCTAAGAATATATGGTAGTTTAATGGAAAGAGATAATGACCAAAACAAAAATGGGCCTAATGATGAACTCATCCGCAAAAGCTAGCTCATGAGATGAGGACTGTCTAAAACCATATGAGGCAACAACAACCCGTTCCATCAACTAATGTGCGAGACATGAACAAATGAGTTGGTGATTGCAAATTGTTTGAAAAGTGAAGATTGTGTCTATGACTAAGAAACATGTTTTGCATCCCAATTTACAGGTTGAGAGGCCTTGAGTAGGAAAAGTTTAGATATGTTATTATAAGTAGAAATCATTTGAATCTTCGTTGTTCCATTGACTACAGCTATGATTCCAGTGATCTTTCAGCGTCACGTGTTGTGGTTTGGACAGTACTAAGAATAAAGGTCACTCTGCAAAACATGAAGTGTTTGCCATTCTTTTCTTTTTTTGATAACCGTGGTGTGCAAGCCAGCTTTTCCCCTCCTCGACTAATTACAACCAAAAAAGTAATATATTAATGCAAAAGGCACTTACGCGTATGGATAATCCTTGACCCAAGCTGGAATTGTCCCAGTGAGTTTATTTTTTCTTAGAAATCTGGAAACAATGCATTGGATTATGACACTTAAACAAGACAGAAAAGAAAAAAATGTGATAAAAGATCAATTTTTCGACATCACAGAGCTCAAGTATTCATCAAATGCGAGCTATCACACAATTTCTGATATTCAAACAACACCAGAATCACACAATCTAATACACAAGTACCGTAAGTTACGTTGCAATTAGTATGAAAACCAATGTTCACTTCAAAAGCTTTCCATCTATAGATCCGCCTCAGCTGTTATACAACAACAACAGCATACCCAATATAGTCCCACAAAGTGGGGTCCGGAAAGGATAGAGTATACACAAACCTTACTCCTACCTCAGAGGTAGAGTGATTTTTTCGATAGACCCTTGACTCAAGAAAAAAAAGTCCAGAAGAAGTCAAGAAAAATAAGTAATACAAGTACAAAAACAACAGATAATAACAAATAACAGAACAGAAACTACAACAAAACAATGCAATAGTCAATGTACAAGAAACAACATATAGTAACAGAAATCCATATTAGCTGTTATCGAAAAAAAAACTTGAGTTTTGAGATGTATAAACTATTACTGGCTTCAACAAGAAATGCATAGAAGAAAGATATAGCCAAAAGGAAAGAGGTATAAAAGCTTTTCTTGCAGTGATGAATTTTATATCCACAATTCATTAGAAAAATAAGATCACGTATATTTAATGATTAGTTAGAGAAGCAAGATCACTTACATAAATTTCAGTGATTTGGGACCAGTTTCTGGAATTACACCAGACAAATTATTGAAACTCAAGTCCCTGCATCAGGAGAAAAGAAAGTAGTATTACTTTATATATTTGTTAAGGAAACATGTAATTGCCTATTTAGTGACAGGTTTACACGCAATCAAGTAGTTTTTCCACTTTGTTCCACGCACTTTACTGTATGATGTTAAACGGAAGAGAGCAAGACAAAGATAGCACACTTTAAGAGCTTAGCCTGACAGAACTCTTTTATCAACAAACAACTTATTTTCTCATAAACCTCATAATATAATAGTTTCATTTGAAAAAAGCAGTCAAAGAGGAGAACATTTGAAGCATCGACTTTCCCCTATCAAAAAGCACGCCCTTTTCTTTGTGAAGTAAACGAATATGGAGATATTTACTGCATGCAGAAGCTTTCTTACAGATACTCTAGTTGAGGTATTTTCCATATCCAATCAGGGATTCCGGTTTTTAGTGAGCAATTCCTCAATGTCCTAGATAAACAGAAAATTGGAAAATAGAATTCTATTTTAGGAGAAAAGCAAAAGAAAAAACTATTATTCCAATAAGCATGAAAGTTTTGGGTGCCACGGGACTCACAAAGTTGTCAAAGATTCTATTGTGGATAAATCTGGAAATGAGTACTGTTCTCCAACTGAGTCACTGATATACCTGAAAGTAGATATTACATAATCCTTAATAATTCAAAGTTTGGGAGAACCCCTTTCAAGGATGCGTATATTGGAAAAGCTACAGGATTTTACAGTTGTTGTAGATTCTTCAGCTCTGAGAAAGTGGGAGGGAATGATGCAGAAAAATTATTCCCCATCAGATTCCTTCTCAACATGTGCAGAAAAAATAAATCAGTAGTCTTGCTAAAAACATGCATAGATAGTATAAAAGTGTACAGTTACTTAGTGAGTTTTACATGATAAGCAGCTTTTCCCACCCTCCGAAAATATCTGGGATTGTTCCATTGAGGTTGTTCCCTCGCACATCGCTACAAAGAAAGAAGATAAACAATTGATTTAAAACTTAATCTCTCTCTCTCTCTTCGTGTTCCAATTCTATGCTAATGAGATTGAACACTACTAAAAAACAGAGGCTTAATAGGAAATTTGTGTTATAAAACATGATTTCCCACCCCATTTCAACCTAACCATCTCATGATGGGAAACAAATTCTCATTACAATTAGTGTAAAACTTCCTAATTTTTCCATATGAAAACACTAGTATTATTCTTTTCTCATTGTTTCAATCAAAATATTTGTGGGAGTAGCCACCGAACATTTTTCAATGGGAAAATAATGATTTTCTTAGTAGTGGAAAGATAAGAGAGTTGATACTTACAAAGTTTTCAGGTTCACCAAACTATGGAAGCTTGACGGCAATGCACCAACAAATTCATTGTTCTGCAACTGCCTGAAATCATTTACAACTTAATAATAAGTATCCCTGTTTCGTTAGGTACATGCACCCAAAAGTAACTAACAAAAATATACTTACAACTCCTCAAGATTCACAAAACTTGTGAGACTGTCCGGGAGTTCACCCGAGAGTTGATTATCCGCCAGGTTCCTAATTGTGAAGGAAAATAGATGGGGATTAAAGTTTAAGCCAACCAATTGGGAAGTACAAGTATGGATCTTATCAAGGCGTTTACAATTCGGTGAGGGTCCCAATTCCTCCCAGCTCAGGTATGTTCCCTGATAATAAATTATAGCTCAAATCTCTGAAAGGACAAGAAGAAAATAAATATATTATGAACTAAGATGACTAGATAGTAATAATTTATTTCACAATATAAAGGACAATATAAGATGCAGCTTTAGACTTACAAATATTCTAAAGATTTGAGAGACTTCAAATTTGGAGGAATTGTTTCATTGAAGAAGTTTTTGCACAAAGATCTGTAATATCAACCAAGGTTAGATTGTAATGATTAAATACGATCCCAAGATAGAATTCTGAGTGAATTTTCTAGTTGAGCCGTCTTCATTGGTTCAAAATCCAATTTTAAAATGCCAGATCCATGTTAACTCTGCATCAGTTGACATGTAAGAATGCAGAGTTAAAGGCGCTCATTGTCGTGATTGAAGCCCCCTTAGTTTCCTAAGTACTAGTCTATAGAGTACGCGTAAAACTACTATTCCAAATAGTTCTTAGGTCTTCATTTCCACGATATCCGCCATCACTACAAATCTCTTTTTTTCCAATATTCACCATCACAACAACATTATTACCTCAACCTTTTGCTTTAAAACAAACTTTTATACGTAACTATTGCTAATTTTAATCATGTAGGTCACCAGACATGTATATAATCTGGATACACTTAAACGAGGGGAAAACCCATCTAAGCTTGGTGTTAACATCAAATTGGGGCTAATAGAATTGTCACCATTAGATTATAAAATATTCTTCACTCACATTTTTCGTTATTGGAACGCCAATAATCTAATGGTTCTTAAAGCTTACATACCCAAATAGGTACAAACACCAACATAAGGACATAATTAGGTAAGCCGATGACTTACATTTTTTGTAAAGACTTCATCTCACCAAGGGAAAGTGGAATGGTTCCGTTTAATGAATTATCACAGAGAGAACTGTCAGATAAAACATTATAAGCATCAGAGGTAATTAAAGAAAAAGAATTCCTTAATTGGCTTCATCATATGCATAGTAATGAAACACTTCAAAAATAGATGAGTAAATTTCTAATGGACACAGTGAAGGATGGAGAATATAATGAAAAGTTTGCAGCCGAAGTTATGAAACTACTCACATATGCGTTAGTCGCGTCAGCTCTTTAAATGATTCAGGAATTGGTCCATTCAACTTGTTTCTATCCAAATTACTGTGATCAACCAAAGTAGATAGATTCATAAAGGATAGCACATTATCGAATCTTGGATATGAAGTAGTTTAGTTATAGACTTTATAATATTGAGATTTTTTTTAGAGTTTGATAACCTCTTATTTAGTAATTTATACTAGTATACCTGGAAAAGGTGGAATGCAAGCCCCAAGAGATAAGATCACTTTCTAAGTATGAGTGCTTAAGACGTTAAGATTTTAGCCGTGAGCTCCCCTGCTATTATTCAAGTAATGATGTGTTTAAATCTAGTGTCGTTTTTGATATGCAACACTAGGTGATTAGCATCTTTAAGAACATTGCACTAATTTTTTGTAATGCTTTCCGACTTATGCATATCTCTTGGGGCATGCATTCCATTTTTCCCACTCCTGCCTCAAAATATAAATGCCTACCGGTCATAGTATTTAAAAAAAGGGTAGTCCGATGCACTAAAGCTCCAGGGGAAGGGGGAGACCACAAGGGTCTAGCTGTACGCAGCCTTCCCTTGCATTTCTGCAAGAGACTGTTTCCATGGCTTGGACGTGTGATCTTCTAGTCACATGGCAACAACTTTACCAGCTACCCCAAGGATCCCCTTCGAAAAGCACAATATAAAAAGAATATATTGTTTAGGTATCCTTACAGAGTAGTCAAATATTTAAGGTTTCCAATGTTCTTAGGGATCCAACCTTCTATTCGTCTATTGGAGAAATCCCTGCAGTTCATTATGTTGCAAAGACATCAATCAGAAACTAGAAGTTGCATATTTAAAAACAAATACTACAAATTTTAACTCCCTTGAGACCACAACTTCAAACAGTAATAATGAACATAAAACAAGGATGATTAGCACATATTTGGCATGAAAAGTACCAACTTAAAATGTCTCTTAAGTTGCTTTACATTTTAGTGGTGAAATTGTGCAGATGTTGCTATAATTATAGTGAAATTATTTGAATTCATTTTTGGTCGAGTAGGCAAAGATGAATATTCCTGCTTCATGGAAAACCATTTAGTACAACGGACTTTATTAATCAACATATATAGAAATGTAAAGAGGCAAAATTTTAGAGGAATGCAGGGTGGAAAGAAGAAATCACAAAATTGTAATTTGGAGAAATACATCCTCAAAGTGGAAAACTTTAAAAAAATCAATCTGTACAAACATAAAGACAGTTTAAAACAAATCTCTAACACTACAACATCGTCAATCTGGCGTACCATTCAATATTTTTCTAGTAATATGAATCATTCACACGATTAAACTTCATTAGAATCCTAATTCCCAGATATAGTGTGAAAAATTCAATTAGCAGTAGTGGTTCAAATCTCAACAGAGACAAAAAAAAACATAGCTTTGGTGGACAGAGTTATCAGGTACTTGTTGTTGGTAGGAGGTAACAGGTATCACGTTGACCTTCATTAGAATCCTTTGTGATACATGTAATCTATTGTGAAAAATTCAAGTAGCGGTCGTGGTTCAAATCTAGCAGAGAGAAAAACACTAGGTGATTTCTTTCCATATGCCCAGAGACCACAGTAACCTTGTACCTATTACTAGTGGTAGGTGGCAGGTATCACGTGGAATTAATCTAGGTGCACACAAGCTGGCCCCGACACTACGGTTATTAAAAAAAAGTAGCATGAGCACTGCATGAAGAATATTAGGAGGCAAACTGCCGAAGAGCACAAGCATATATTGCTCCCTATGAACAAATCCCAAAACTAAACTCCCAAAAAATGATGGCATAATGGATCACTAATTATATCAGTGCAAATTATAATTAGAAAAATAGACGAATGTAATCCGATCGATATCTCCAGCTTATTCTATCAAAGGACCTGTATTATTTCCAAATAACGTATTACTCAGAAAATCAATTAACAAGAAGAACAGTCGATGAATCAAAAAAATAAAACAATAATAATAGTAAATAACTTGGATTAGAAGCATACATCTCCACCACTCGACATCTTTTTTCATTCTCAACAGTACAATTGCAAATAACTTTGGAATTACTTCCAGTTATCAAACACCTTGGGGGTAATACTGCTGAATTACACCGAAGCAGCTCAGTGATGACATCCTCTGGCATCCACACACAGAAATATTAGGGGAAAAAAATTAAAATGGATAACCTGTGATGTCATGAATATTTCGAAAAAAAATACTATATGCATAGCCCGTAAAGGTTATTCAGCTTTCATTTCAACAGTAATAGCTGATGCATAAAAAGTTATATGTTACCGGAATAGATATATCTTTACCATAAACAAAGCAAGCGATAATTTTTTAGATGAAGACATAAAAACCATATATGTCACATAGTCCAAACAACACCAACAAGACAGTCAACAAAATCCATGTCTGCAGACAAATAATAAGAATTTAAACGAAAAACAGAGAAATAAAGTAGCAGAGAAAGAGATGTTTGCTTATTTAACACTTGAGAATTTAAATTATATGGATCCACGCATCGTAATATAGTCTCAACAAGAAGTCCATGAAAACAGTATCAATTTAATTACAGTAAATGATGGCTAACAACCTAACAGTCACCTTGTGAAACTATAATACAAATAAATTTGAGGGAAGCGGAAGTCAAAATGGAAAGATAATTCAAAAATATAACAACGGAAGTTAAAAATACTTCAACTGTGAATTCAGACAACAATGGATTACTATGACTTTGACGGCAACGTCTTTTGGTGGACAAATACCATGTTTTCAGCTAAGTTGCGCAAACTCTTCATTTTTATGAAGCACACATGTCGAAGTCTCTAAAAGTACACTACTTTTGGAGAATTTGACACACACTTGTTGACATTTATAAAGAGTCTGACAAAACATAGGTTTTCAGGAAGCGCGTCAACAAGTTAAACTTGCGTAGAACGTAAACAATGGCCAAGTAGCCTTAAAGAGTATGACAATCTCAATCTTACCATCTTCTCTGGCAAGAGGAGGTATTTCTGCTATAGTTTTATCACACCTAGTAAATGTACAGATTTTGCGTAGAGGGCCGTGCGTAGCCTGTTCAACAGTCACCTCACAATGGACCAAAATCAGCAAAAGAGAAATGAAAATCCTGTAAACATACATGAACATTGCCATATTAGCTCACAAGAAATGATTTAACCCTTCTTTAGCTTTAACCAAATAGTTCCTCAAATATGTGCCCATACCTTTATAATAGCATTCTTTCTCCAAGTATACCCAATAATGTGTGTCGTGAAGGCGGATCCAAGATTTTAATTTTAAAGATTCCTACAACAACAACATATCTAGTGTAGCCTCACAAAGAGGAGTCCAGGATTTTTTTTGCACAAATGAGTGTACTTTAAAATTAAACTACGTAATATTAATAATTAATATTTTTGGACACGTGTTTTTCGAATCAATTGGCTACTCTTCTTAAAAAGTGAAAAGAAGAGTTGATGCTAGTGAGATTTAAACATACAAACACTTTTAAGTTTGTGCGTCTTTGACTTTTACAAGACGTTTGAAATCACTGGACTGCATCACATTGTTGTGTCAAGAGTGTCTAGAATATATTATTTAACCACTTTTTTTTTTACTGTTTTACTTGTATATATGATATACAATTGGACACTGACAAGAGCATAGCTACGCCCCTGGTAAAACATACCCAGACCTTACCCTACCAAAAAGGTAGAGAGCTAGGTTTGTTTTTGTCACACCGTCCACTCAAGAAAAAACAGTCTAAAAAGAAGTAGATTCCTACAATAAACCTCAAGTTAATGTATAATCATAATCTAAGTCCCTCGGACTGTCCAAAAATGTTGATTGATTTAATTTGTCGGATCCTTCAAAACCAGTGCATTTTTGGAGGATCCAACATGATATTTTTTGAGAGTCCGAGCAACATAGATCCTAATTGGATTCAAAATCAAATATTTTTAGATATTCTACTAGATTTCTTAATACATATACATGATCTAGGCAAAAGCTATCTGCTCCTAATGTGTGGGTTATTAAAAAAAACAATCCCCTTTTCACTTTTTCGTGTTGTTTCCACTTCTGGGCCCTTACAGCATAGCATAGCTTATCTTTTTCTACTTTATAAAACTGAAACCTTCAATAATGCTCCATGGAGTCCTTGACTCATTTCTATCTCATGTACAATACCGCGTCCATCTGAACTCAGTACTTTCAACACGAAGCATAAAGTTATATGTAAAAGTCTCTGGGATAAAATTTATATTATGTTTGATTAACGGTGGATAAATTTATATCGTCAATCAAATACAATATAAATAAATTTTGTTTCAAACTTAATTATGGGATATCTCACCTTATCTCGCGTACCAAACAAATCCGCTTCTACATTTACAAACTTCAATTCACTTTACAGGGAATCAATCCACTACCAAAAAAGCAAATTCTATGTGAAATTAAAGCAACTCGTGATTTGCATGTAAGGTGTTTGATGAAATAATTCAAAGAGAATTCAATTAAAATTTGAGAAAATTTTACCAGTTCGTAATTTCTTCTCATTTGTTCCAGCCTTCCTAAACGGTTAAAATACGAAATTCGAAAATTTACAAGTGAAACTCTGGTGCGGGCCACCCCAACCCTCCTCATGGTCCTGTCAAAGGCAGGATTTTTGCGTTGCCCAAAAATTCCCCTCATGCAACATGTTGTTTACTATCATATCAAAAGTTAGTTGATAGCAAATGTGTGATTTTATTTTTTAATTAAGTCTATTAACCAAGTGTTATCTTTGATTATGACTCCAAATCGGACCACTCATAGACTTTGTCATAAACAAGATGTTGGTGTTACATAATTTGTTAGTCTCTCATTTCTCAGTTTACTTTTATTTGTCCACTTTGAACTTTGTATACCACTAAATATGAGTATTATATTTAAATACCTATATTAATTTATGTATAGTTTTATAGGTCGTCAAAAATGATTTAGCGAATAAGTAATTAGTGTTGAGGGTAGAACATTAAAAGAAATATTTTACTTGATATGCTAAAAGTGATGGTGAATAAGTAAAAGTGAAAGGAGGGTATTAATGTAAACTTTTTTTGGGTTTTGCTCTTTAATTTCCATTTACTTTTTTTTAATTGAGACATTTATAAATCAATCTTGACTCCTTCCTTTTTAAGTCTTTGTGTTTGTTGGTTACTTTCTACAATTATTCAAGTCCTTTTCTGTTGTCAAATCATTACTCCAATGAATTGAAATGAGAAAACCCCACAGGAGATAGGATAAACATATACTTTTTTTTTCATTTAATATTCGATATCCATTTTGGTGTTCGACTAATTTAAATTCATATCGAAAAATTTCACTTGAGGGACAACTACAAATTCAGAAATCGAGCATGAAACTTTTGATTTAAAAAAGTACTTACATTATCCCTCTATCACAGATTGACGGTGGATAAATAGCTTATAGCCATATATACCATCAACTCTCTTTTAGATTATTATTTTTTTCATAATTCTCACACTGTTTAATATATATATTTTATATCTTAGATTTTTCGATTATTCTTTTTTAAAAAAAATATTATCCATCAGAATTTAAATTCCAGTTATTAGATTAATATATAAGTATGGATAGCGGTGTCGTGTTTTACTTTTTATCCATATGATATAATAGTATATTTTAGACTATTTGTCGCTTTAAATGTGGCAATAGACAAATTTGTATAGATTTTCTTTAGGAAAGAATGTCACTTTTTTATATTTAGTACTCTTTTTACTCGCAACATCATGCGTGATATATTTGAGGCCATAATTTTTTTTTATATATTACACATATATTTAAGTTTAAGGTCATAAAATTCAAAAAATCTTCGTTATTTTCTTAAATTCTATGCAGAATCGAATTAAGAAAAACAAGTTGAAACATTTTTCTCTAGACTATGACTGAAATCTCAGAGACACACTTAAACTTAACTAGTGTCTAATTACCCACCCCCCCCTCCACCCCCGAATTCATTTTTTCGTATATTTATGCACCTTTTGTATTGACGTGACACCTTCAACCACCTTGAGTGTTTGTGTTTGTACACACGTGTGTAAATATATTGTTTTAATTTTTTTAAAATTAATATTCTTATTTTCTTTATCTTGTATTTAAATTAAGTTAATACACATTTTTTTGTCTCATATCTAAAAATATTTTAACCTTCATTCATTGTTTTTTCTCTTTTATTTTTCTATTGATTTTATTTTCTCTTTTTATTTTCTTTGTCTTTTCTTTTGATTTGATTTCAAATTTAATTCCAAATGTCTTGTATTTAAAATAAGTTAATTTCAAACAGATATCAAAAGAAGTGAAGAAAAATTAAATAAAACATAAAAAAAAATTAAAACTTTTAAATTAAAGGGCACTTTTTAAAAAATACACATAATTTTTAAAAATAATTAAAAGTGAAAAGATAAGGAATTAATGAAAGAAAAAGATAAAAAGTTTAAAGTGAGAATGAAATTAAAATAAATATTTTACAAGGAAAAAAATGAAAATAATAAATATAATAAGTTTTAACATCAATAAACATGTATACTTACTAATTATAAAGTTACCAATTAAAAACTGACATTTGTCCAATTTGTTCACTCATTACTTGTCTTCAATAGAGTGTGCACACTTTCTATGTCAAGTCAACATTTTGTAACACCTTGCAATTTGAAAGAACTAGAAAGAAGCTAATTATAGGAAATAGTCATTTTTGGAAAGAATAAAAATCTGAAAAATTGGTTAAGTTAAGTTTGAGTTTTTGGTCAACTTTAAACGGACATAACTCCTAGCTCATAATGAGTTAGGTGTACTTCCAAATATGATTGGAAAGGTCTTGGAATAATCTTTCCAACGCCACCAAGTTTATGCGATTACGAGTTTGTATGAGTGAGATATACCCTTTGGAAGTTGGGTTGTTCAAATAAGGAAATGTCCAATCCGGATTTTTAAAGGGTATTTTGGTCTTTTCCATACCCTATTATTTTAATTCGTTTTTGGTGAATTAATTAAGGGTCAAAACTGAATTGGTTCAGTTTAGGCAATTAGAGATAGCTAGGGTTTTTGGAGAAAAAACGCAAGAGAAAAGAAGAGAAGTAGCAAGAATCGTCAAGATCTTCAAGAATTGCTTGTGGATTTCATCAGGGGTGATCCCTACAAGGTATGTGAGATCACATAGCGTTGGGTTAGTTCACCACATGCCAAACTTGATTCAATTTCAGCAAAGTATATTGATTTGAAAGTAAATCCCTTGAATTCTTGATAAAGTTCGTTTGAATCCTTGTGGGTTGTGTTGTTGGAGTTTGCTTGAGGTTGATTCACGTTTTTAGTTGTGTTTTTGAGTAGAATCTGATGTATATTGAGGGTATAGACGATTCTAAGTGTTTGGGGAAAGAACCAATGGAATTTAGAGGGTCTAAAGCTGGAAAACGAAGAAGGAATTTCGTCGGTCAAAATCTGGAGGTGCCTCCGCGTCGCAGACCCACTCCCCAGTTTTGGGAAAAGTCGTTTCGCGTCACGGAGCGGTCACGGACCGTTTTGCCTCAAAATTTGTTTTCGAACCAAAAATTTAAATGCTTCTCCGTTTCGCGGACCCACCCTCAAATAGTGATTTTTGATCTTTTCTCATGTTTAACTATCTAAAATCATTTCTAAACATCATGCGATCTTTCCTATTACAAATCAAAAATCCTTGAATCCATAATTCAATTCAAGGAAAGTTAAGAGTCAAGTCAAGAGAAGTTAAGAATCAAGTCAAGAGAAGTCAAGAGTCAAATCAAGAGAAGTGCATAGAACATTTCAAAAGTCTTTCACAAACGTTTTAACTTTGTTTTAACACTTAAGTTTTGAGTTCAGTAAAGAGTAAAGTTGAAGTTCATTTCTTCAAAAGTATATGGGGATTATGTATTTCCAAAGAGTTTAAAGTGTTTTCACATCTAAACAAGAAAGGAAACCTTGATTTCCAAAGAGCCTTTGAGCTAGTTTTCAGAAAAGAGTAAATGCTTTCATAATTAAGCAAGAGGGGAAACTTTGATTTCCAAGATAACCTTTGAGCTAAGTTTTTGAGCAATTATCTCAAATCACAGAAATAAGTATGTTTTTAAAAATAAAGAGCTAGTATCATATTTTGGGAGTAGTATTAAACAACGATATAGGGGGAGAGTTCAGACAACTCACAACCCCCATAAACCATGTAGCCATCATGGGTAGAAAATGGTCATACTTTTTAGATGATTTCTTTAGTGTTTTTTTAGCATAGACTAGTGGATCCACTTAGTAAGTTAGGTTTTATACCCCTGGCAATGTATAGGACGGTCCTTGGCAGCGTGAGGTAAAACGTTGTATCATCACTATAGCTCTTAAGTGATGGTTGTCGGTTAGAGAAACTCCCACAACAATATTTTGTATTTTTATATACATCAGAAATATTTGTATTTTCATATACAAACAGAGTTCATATTGTATCTTTGCATACATACAGAGTTATTATTGTATTTCTAAATACACAGAGTTGAAAACCATGTTTTAAAGTTTTTCTTTATACTTCATTTATTTACACTGCTTTATATTGAAATCATTGAGTTGAGTTGAGTTGAGCCGAGTTGAGTTCTTCTATTCCTTTCAAGCTTATGTCATGTTTAGCATTCCAACTCGCATACTCGTACATTTAATGTACTGATGGCAGTTGGCCTGCATCGTCTTATGATGTAATCGTTGGTAACCAGGATCAGCATCCAACACATCGTTGATTCTAGTTGAGCTCCAGAGTCTGTTGGTGAGCCTCATTGCTTTCAGATGATCTTTTTTATTGCTTTCAGTATTTTAGTTCATTAAGATGTCGTGGGTCTTGTCCCGACATCCATCTAAGTTATTAGAGGCTTTATAGATAGACAGTCAGTTAGTTCATTTGTCTTTATTTTGTTATTGACTTATGTTTAGTTTCGAGTTGCCACTTTGGCTAAGTTAAATGTTTATTTCTAAAACATTATGAGTTTAGTTTGAGACAATTGAGTTATCTTGCATTTAAGTACTTTTCTTAATGCTTAAAGTCTTCCGCTGAGTAAGTAAGTCAGGCCAAGGGTTCGCTTGGGGCCAGCAATGGTTCTCGAGTGCTAGTCCCACCCAGGGTATAGGCTCGGGGCGTGACAAACTTGGTATCAGAGCCCAGAGTTCAAGAGTCCTAGAGAGTCTATGAAGCTGTATCTGTAAAGTCCTAGTTATCGGTGTGAAGCGCGTCACATCTATAACTAAGGGGCTACAACATTTAGGAAATTCCTTCACTTCTTTCATACTCATTTCGTGCGATAGAGTTCATCTCTATACAGTTTCTTTCTAACTCGTGCTTACGCGTAACCGATTGTGAGATGGACTTTGTTTGAGGAGGCCTTCTTGGGGCGTTTCTTTCCCCATGAGCTAAGAGAAGTAAAGTGATGGTTGTTGATATAAAGAGAAGGATGAGTTTATTTGTTGATAGGTTACCTCGTCTGTCAAGTAAGGAAAGTAAGGTAGCCATGCTAATATGTGACATGGGCATAGCAAGGCTGATGATCCATGTGCAACAAGTTGAGGAGGGAAGAGTTTAAGAACAAAAGAGCTAAGACATTAAGAAATGAGTCCGGGCAGCAAAAGAGTAATGCGCGAACCGGTCTTCTTTTCAACATAAGCAAAAAGGACCTGCTCTATCATCTGTTAGTGCACCTGCACCAAAGAAGAAATGTGAGTACAATAGTCAAAATTTCAGATCTAGACCTGCGCATTCGCAAGGTAGTAAGGCACAAGGGGGTACTAAGACTCTTGCATGTGCTAAGTGTGGTAAGAGCCACTCAGGGGTGTGTCGTGATGGCTCCACTAGTTGCTTCAAGTGTGGCCAGAACGGTCATTTTAAGAGAGAGTCTCCTAAGAGCAGACAAAGTAATGGTAATGGAGGCAATAGAGCCCAGTCTTCTTCACCAAATAGAGTTGAATTTAGAGGAGCTACTTCAGGGGCAGGCGGAAAAAGAAACTGTCTTTATGTTATCACTAATCGCCAAGAGCAAGAGGATTCGCCATATATTGTCACTGGTATGATCCAAGTCTTTAACCTTGTTGTTTATGCTTTGTTGGATTCAGGAGCGAGTTTATCTTTTGTAACTCCTTATGTTGCGATGAATTTTGATATTCTTCCTGAGAAGCTTCTTGAGCCCTTCAGTGTTTCTACACCTGTTGGTGAGTCTATTCTAGCAGAGAGAGTCTATCCTGATTGTACAATTTTACGTCAATCACAAGAGTACCATGGCCGCCTTAGTTGAGTTAGATATGGTAGATTTTGATGTCATTCTAGGTATGGACTGGCTTCATGCCTGTTATGCATCAATAGATTGTAGAACTCGAGTAGTTAAGTTCCAGTTTCCCAGTGAGTCAGTCATAGAGTGGAAAAGTAGTTCAGCAGTGCCTAAGGGTTGTGTCTATCACTTAGTCCAAGTTAATGACTCTAGTGTTGAGATACCTCTTATTTAGTCAGTTCCAATAGTAAAAGAATTTTCATAAGTCTTCCCAGTTGATCTTCTCGGAGTCCCTCATAAGAGAAAGATAGACTTTAGTATAGATATTTTTCCAAATACTCATTTGATCTCTATTCCGCCATATAGGATGGCACTAGCAGAGTTGAAAGAGTTAAAAGAGCAGTTGAAAGATCTTTAAGAGAAAGGTTTTATTCGATCAAGTGTCTCACCTTGGGGCCCTCCGGTCCTATTTGTGAGAAAGAAGGATGATTCCCTTAGGATGTGTATAGATTGTCGTCAGTTGAACAAGGTTACCATCAAGAATAAGTATCATTTTTCGAGAATTGATGATCTTTTCGATCAGCTTCAGGGTGCTTCTTGTTTTTTGAAAATAGACCTCAAATTAGGTTACCATCAATTGAAAGTAAGGGAATGTGATATTCCAAAGACAACATTCAGGACCCGTTATGGTCATTATGAGTTCCTAGTCATGTCATTCAGTTTAACTAATGCACCTGCAACGTTCATGGACCTTATGAATAGAGTATTCAAGCCTTATTTAGATATGTTTGTTATCGTGTTCATTGATGAAGTACTAATCTATTCTAGAATTAAGGAAGATCATGCTAGTCATCTCAGAATAGTTCTTCAGACTTTGAAAGATAAGGAGTTATATTCTAAGTTCTCTAAATGTGAGTTTTGGCTTGAGTCTGTGGCATTCTTGGGCCACATAATTTTCGGTGATGGAATTAGAGTTGACACTCAAAAAAATTGAGGCAGTGCAGAATTGGCCTAGACCCATATCTCTAATTGATATTAGGAGTTTCTTGGGGTTGGCTGGATATTATAGAAGGTTTGTCGAGGGATTTTCATCTATTTTATCTCCTTTGACCAAGTTGACTCAGAAAACAGTGAAGTTTCAATGGTCTAAATCTTGTGAGCAAAGCTTTTAGGAATTAAAAAAAAGGTTGACTACTGCCCTAGTATTGACCTTACCAAAAGGTACGTAAGGCTTTGTGGTCTATTGTGATGCGTCTAGAGTTGGTTTGGGTTGTGTATTAATGCAGAATGACAAAGTTATAGCTTATGCCTCCAGACAGTTGAAGGTTCATGAGAAGAATTACCCAACCCATGATCTAGAGTTGGCTGTCATAGTATTTGCTTTGAAAATAGGATATCATTATCTTTATGGTGTTCATGTTGATGTGTTCACCGATCATAAGAGTCTTCAGTATGTGTTTAGTGAGAAAGAGCTTAATCTCAGACAGAGAAGGTGGTTAGAGTTACTCAAAGATTATGACATGAGTATTCTTTATCACCCAGGTAAGGCTAATGTTGTTGTTGATGCCTTGAGTAGATTGTCTATGGGTAGTATCGCCCATTTTGAGAAAGATAAGAAGGAATTAGCAAAAGAGGTGCATAGACTTACACGTTAGGAGCTCGACTAATGGATTCCAAAGAAGGAAAAGTAGTGGTGATGAATGAGGCTGAATCATCATTAGTGTCAGAAGTAAAAGGAAACCAAGACTAAGATCCTGTTTTGCTTGAATTGAAGGTAAATATTCATAAGCAAAAAGTATTGGCTTTTGAACAAGGGGGAGTTAGTGTTTTGAGGTATCAAGGTGGATCGTGTGATTGATTTCAAGGGTAATTAGGATGATCACCTATCTCTTATTGAGTTTGCTTACAACAATAGTTACTACTCTAGTATCCAAATGGCTCTTTATGAAGCTCTTTATAGGAGAGGATGCATATCTCCTATTAGATGGTTTGAAGTTGGTGAAGCTGGGTTGATAGGAACAGATTTAGTTCATCAAGCTATGGAGAAGGTGAAAGTGATTCAACAAAAGTTGAAAATGGCCCAAAGTCATCAGAAATCCTACACTGATGTTAGGAGAAGGTAGTTAGATCCTTCATTGATCATACTAACTGAAGATATTGGGATCAATGATAGCTTGTCTAATGAGGAGATTCTGGTTCAGATTCTAGGGCGGCAAGTTCGCAAGTTGAGGACTAAGGAAGTAGTATCAGTCAAAGTCCTTTAGAGGAACCAATTTGTTGAGAAAGCTACTTGGGGAGCTAAGGAAGATATGAAGAAGAGATATCCACATCTCTTCAAATCCGGAGAAATTCTAGACCAAGGTACTAATTTTCTCCTTAGTACTCTTTAATTTATAAGTTGGCATGTTGTGTTGCATTTGATTGTTGGGTGATTGAACTGAATGATTGATAGCCTAGTGAGAGTAATCTTATTCGAGGACGAATGTTCCCAAGTGGGAAATATTGTAACACCTCGCAATTTGAAATAACTAGGAAGAAGATAATTATAGGAAATAGTCATTTTTGGAAAGAATAAAAATCTGGAAAATTGGTTAAGCTTGAGTTTTTGGTCAACTTCAAACAGACATAACTTCTATTGCAGGATGAGTTAGGTGTACTTCCAGGTATGGTTGGAAAGCTCTTGGAATAATCTTTCCAACGCCGCCAAGTTTGTGCAATTTCGAGTTCGTATTAGTGAGATATCCCCTTTGGAAGTTGGGTTGTTCAAATAAGTAAATGTCCAATCCGGATTTTAAAAGGGTGTTTTGGTCTTTTCCATACCCTATTATTTTAATTCGTTTTTGGTGAATTAATTAAGGGTCACTACTGAATTGGTACAGTTTAGGCAATTGGAGATTTACGCTAGGGTTTTTAGAGAAAGAACGCAAGAGAAAAGAAGAGGAGCAAGAATCATCAAGATCTTCAAGAATCTCTTGTGGATTTCGTCGGGGGTGATCCCTATAAGGTATGTGAGATCACATAGCGTTGGGTTAGTTCACCCACATGCCAAACTTGATTCAATTTCAGCAAAGTATATTGATTTGCAAGTAAATCCCTTGAATTCTTGATAAAGTTGGTTTGAATCCTTGTGGGTTGTGTTGTTGGAGTTTGCTTGAGGTTGATTCACATTTTTAGTTGCATTTTCGAGTAGAATCTGATGTATATTGAGGGTATAGACGATTCTAAGTGTTTGGGGAAAGAACCAATGGAGTTTGGAGGGTTTAGAGCTGGAAAACGAAGAAGGAATTTCGTCGGTTGAAATTTTGAGGTGCCTCCGCGTCACAGACCCACTCCCCAGTTTTGGGAAAAGTCGTTTCGAGTCGCGGGGCGGTCACGGACCGTTCTGCCTCAAAATTTGTTTTCGAACCAAAAATTTAAATACTTCTCCACGTTGCGGACCCACCCTCAAATAGTAATTTTTTATCTTTTCTCATGTTTAGCTATCTAAAATCATTCCTAAACATCCTGAGATCTTTCCTATTATAAATCACAAATCCTTGAATACATAATTCAATTCAAGGAAAGTTAAAAGTCAAGCTAAGAAAAGTTAAGAGTCGAGTCAAAAGAAGGAAAGAGAAGTTCATAGAGCATTTCAAAAGTCTTTCACAAACGTTTTAACTTTGTTTTAAGACTTAAGTTTTGAGTTCAGTAAAGAGTAAAGTTGAAGTTCATTTCTTCAAAAGTATATGGGGACTATGTATTCCCAAAGAGTTTAAAATGTTTTCACATTTAAACAAGAAAGGAAACCTTGATTTCCAAAGAGCCTTTGAGTTAGTTTTCAGAAATGAGTAAATGCTTTCATAATTAAGCAAGAGGGGAAACTTTGATTTCCAAGATAGCCTTTGAGCTAAGTTTTTGAGCAATTATCTCAAATCACAGAAAGAAGCATATTTTTAAACATAAAGAGCTGGTATCATTGTCACGCCCCGAGCCTACACCCTGGGCGGGACCGGCACCCGGAGACCATTTCTGGCCCCAAGAGAACCCTTGGCTTGACTTTCTTAACTCAGCGGAAACCTCAACAGAATAACTCAATGCAATGCAATATTACAAAACAACTTAACTTATAAAATATGGCCATAAAGGCAACT